>JAVSBS010024347.1:26228-92768 GCA_033124195.1 Coracias cyanogaster
TGCAGGTGAGGTTGGCCGGGGCTCTGAGCAACCTGCTCTAGCTGCAGATGTCCCTGCTCCCTGCAGAGGGGTTGGACCAAATGAACTTTAATGGTCCCTTCCCACCCAAACCAGTCTGCAATTCTATAAATATTTCAAAAGTTGCAGGCAGCAGGTCAACCACATAAATGAGCGCTGGAGTATTTGCATCACGCCAGGATCCCTTCTCCTACATGGAGAAGTGCTTCTCCTAAGGATAAGCTTTCCCCCTAAAATAACCATTTCAAAAGCTGAGTAGACTGTTGCCACACACGGCATCTCTCCAGCTCAGAACATCAGAAAGTTTGGAGGTTGCCAGGGTGGGTTGGCTTTGTGACTTATCCAGTGCCGGTCAGCCACCAACCTGAGCCAGCCTGCAGTGCAGGTAGAGGAAACCACCGCTTGGTCACTTTATAAAAGGAGGTTAAAAAATAAGGCTGTGACCTCACACCAAAGATGTTTTCTGAATCAGCCCGCCTGAGGTCATAGAATCACAGAATTGTTTCAGTTGGAAAAGACCTTTAAGATCATCAAGCCCAACTGTTAACTCAGCACTGTCAAGCCCACTACATGTCCCTTAGAACCTCATCTTTGAACCCTCTCCAGGGATGTGGACTCCACCACCACCCCAGGCAGCCAGGGCTTAACAACTTTTTAAGTGAAGAAGCTTTTCCTAATATGCAAACTAAATCTCCACTGGCGCAACTTGAGCCCCTTTCCTCTTGTCCTATCATTTGTTACTTGAAAGGGACTAACCTCATCTGGCTCCAACCTCCTTCCAGTGAGCTGTTGAGATTGAGGTCTCCCCTGAGCCTCCTTTTCTCCAGGCTCAACCACCTCAGGTCCCTCAGCTGCTCCTCACAAGCCTTGTGCTCTAGACGCTTCCCAGCTTCGTTATCCTTCTCTGGATGCTCCTCAGTCCCTTGGTGTCCTTCTTGGAGTGAGAGTCCCAAAACTGACTCCAGGATTTGAGGTGTGGTCTCCCCATTTCCAAGTCCAGGGGGATGATCCCTGCCCTACTCCTGCTGGCCACACTAGTGCCGATCCAAGCCAGGCCGTGGGTGCCCTTCTTGGCCATCTGGGCACGTGCTGCCTCACCTTCAGCCACCTGTCAACCAACAGCCCCCATGTCCTTTTCCACTGGGCAGTTTCCAGCCACTCTCCCCAAACCTGGAGCACTGCAGGGGCTTGTTGTGACCCAGGTACAGGACCCAACACTTGCCCTTGTTGAACCTCATCCCATTGGCCTTGGCCCATCAATCCGGCCTGCCACATTGCTACTTCCTAGGGCAGAAACTTAAGAAAAAAAAATCAAGACTACCTGCTACTGAAAACAGGCCTGTAGCTGTTAACCGTTGTTTCTAGACCTGCTGGACCGACTGCAGATAATAGCTATATGCCTTCCCAGCCAAGGTAAATAATTAAAGACGAGCAGACTAGTTCAAAGCACTCAGCAGCTGACCCTCTCGCCTCTCCCCCCAGTGCAGATTGCCTACCCCATTCAGCAGAGAAGATCTAAGAGGTTATCCATTTAATCCTACACGCAGTCTCACACAAAAAGGGATGCTGCTGCCAAGAGCTGGAACTCTAACTGATGAAATCTAGTAGGGCTAAACAACAGGGCAGCCACTGTGGAGCTCTGGAAACAATGGAGACCTTAGGAGAGGAACAGATTTAAATTTCAAGACAAGCAACCTGATTTTTAAAGGGTAACTCTGGAAGGTCACTCAAGGGGTTGCACCCAATGGCATCAAGGTTAAGGAGTAACAAAAGCAATGTATCTTATTTGCAGAGGTACCTGCTAATGATGCATTGTAAGACTGAGAGGGGGAACAATTACCAAAGTTAATTTTGAAACTTCCCTCTTACACCACCACATGATAAACAAATCCCCCCATCACCCCACCTCAGATACAGATCTCTAACCAGGGCTTTCGGAGGCAAGATCTGGAGACAGTCTCCTCCAGACCTGCCCTGGTTTTCTCATGGTTCTCTCTCCCCCTACTGTCTTCCAGATTATTGTATCACGAGAGGATCGCTTGAGGAACTCTGTTACAGATGTCCTCTCCTCCATCGACAGTTGCGTGGAGACCCAGGTTTATGTAACACACCTACAACCGCTTTTAACTAGTCTCTGCAATAAGGCAAATCTGATGGCAATTTAGCAGCATTAACACATTGCATTTTCAGTTTAGAGCCTTTTAAACCCTGCTCGATACCTACAGAAGATACAGCAGAAGTTAACGCTCCAGGTGACACCACCACCAGCAAGGGATGAGGAAAGGTGAGCTGAGCACAGCATCTATGTTGGTCAATAGCTTTAGTCTAGGGACAAATACAGCCTCAGAAACTGGACCAGGGAAATTAAACCCAAACGAGGGGAAAACCCCAAAGTGAGGTGCTCCTAGCATTAAACAGGCCAGAGTAAAACAACACAAATAAAAAACGGTGGGAAACTAGCAATGATAAAGAAAAATGAAAGCAAAATGACACCTAGCCTCCTTGACATCTCAGCAATTCAGGTGATTTATGCTTGTTTTACCTTTCACCTGCTGCTCTGTGCAGACAGCAAGGACAGCTTCACAGCCCCTGAACCGAGCGGCACCGCGCAGCCACCGCCACCGGCCTTGCAACGACAGTATTTATAGCGATGGTATTTATGGCAGATAAACTGCAAACGGCCCTCTGAACTGCTAACCTCCATCTTCCAAATTCACCAACGTGACTGTGAGTCACCCACAGCGCGTTTGCTACGCTAAAATAAGCGAGTGGTAAACTCAAAGCTGACGGCTCAGACCAGCAGCCTGCTGAAACTTCCTGCTGAAGAGGAAGAGCGCCTGATTTTACAAAGCCAAAGCCACCAAGAAGTGCAGCGTGATGGAAGAGTTTACACCTGATGCTGCAGAGCAGACGTGCGCTGGATTTCCTCCCACGCCGCAAAAGCTATTTCGATGCTATCCTGGTTTTTGCTGTCCAAGGTCTGGTGGATTGAACCTAAACCTTGACAGATGCCTGTTCAAAGTAATTTAAAAAAGATAAAGGAAATGAGTATGCACCAAAATAAAGCAAAGTATTGAAAACTGACCAGGGACATCAATGTGCTGGCTACTTGCTGATTCCTCTTTCAGAGCCCCTAGATGATCATTTCCATCCCCTCCAGCAAGGCCTGCTGGGTCTGGGTTTCTGTTCAGTGCAAAGGTGGCAAAGAAGCCTCAAAATTGCAATGTGGAGGTGGTTTTTCAAGCCCTGCTAAGGACCTGCAGCTTCAGTAGATGCACTGTGCTCCCCAGGAGCAACAGGACACTGGGAAGGAGATGCGGTGAGACAAGTGATGTCCAAAACCATCAGGTATGGTCTGCAGTGATCAAAAGTGTTTCTGAGCCAAAGCACACCTTGCAATGGGGGAACCACCAGCTTCAGCCCTTGCCAGGTGGACACTGTCACATCCCTGCAGGTCACAGCACCCTGTCAATGAACAGGGGTAGTTCACAGGCAGGACCATCCCAGCCTGGAAGCTCTGAAATAACAGAGGGGTGCTCAGCATGCACCCCACAAACCCAGGAACCCCGCAAGGAGCACAGCAAAGGGGATACAGCGATTTGTGGCCATTACACAAAGTGCATGCTTACCCCCAGACCAGCCTAACCTTGACTGAAGCTGAGCAGTCACCTTAACTCCCAAGGGAGGACAGGCTGGTTAATGACATGGTGCTGCAAAATATCCTGCCAGACAAGGGTAACGCCGGACACATTTGTCTTCTAATTAGAAGAGTTGTTTAATCTGTAATTTAATTTTAAGTGATATTATCATAGAACCATAGAATGGTTTGGGTTGGAAGGGACCTTAAAGAGCATCTAGTTCCAGCCCCCTGCCATGGACAGGGACACCCCCCACTAGACCAGGTTGCTCAAGGCCCCGTCCAACCTGGTCTTGAACAAATCCAGGGACAGAGCATCCACAACCCTCTTGGGGAACCTGTGCCAGTGTCTCACCACTCTCAAAATAAAGAATTTCTTCTTTCAACCTAACCTAAATTTACCCTCTTCCTTACATCTAATCTAAACCTACGCTCTTCAATCCTTTTCCATTAACTTTTGTTAATAGTCACAATAAAATGTGAGGCTTGGAAACACTTTGGAACAAGAGGAAAACCTTCTCTGATCTGCAGATGTTGAAGCTAACCTGAGTTAGCAATTCCAAGGGGAGCATCTCCACCCGTGCCAGCTCTGAAATGAGAGCTGGTAATGTGGCAAGCTCGCTTCTGCACAACCACGTGAGATGG
This sequence comes from Coracias cyanogaster, assembly GCA_033124195.1. Lineage (NCBI taxonomy): Eukaryota > Metazoa > Chordata > Aves > Coraciiformes > Coraciidae > Coracias > Coracias cyanogaster. The sequence goes on from JAVSBS010024347.1 coordinate 30,529, forward strand.
GGCAAGAGGCAGGGAAAACCCAACTGAAAACACCTCAAGCCCCAAAACATTTGTGAGGTCCCAGCAGCACGCAGAAGACAGCCCATCACAACAGAAGTGAGATGGGAAGAGTGCGCTGCAACCCTCGGCATTGTGAAATCCCAGGGCAAGCAGTTCCCTTTCTGTAACACATAAACACTGATCAGAAAGACCCATTCCCCTCTTCTCCCCCCGCTGCAGTAGAGGACACAAGCTTAATTAAGCACGCTGCTGAACTAATTGCTTGTCCACAAACCAGAGATGGTGCAAGCTGGTTTTCTGTAAAAGCCAAGAAGCCCCAAAAAGCACAAGCCACCTCATCTCCAGGGATCCATTTGAGACCCAGAACACTCATCCCCAGGTAGCAACAGTCATTTCTGTCATGACCCAACCACAATGTCAAAACAAACCAGAATATTTTGTGTTGTATCAGTGACATCAATCCAGTTCTCAGGCTGGTTCAGGAGAAGGCAAGCCCTCCTACCACCCTGGGCCACCAAGGAACGCTGCTCCTGTTGCAAGATGGGGATCCACTGGCCACCTCTACCACATGCAGATCATCACCCTCCTCCTACATCTAGATAGTAAGAAAACAATTAAAAGAGCTGCAAGAATGGAGTACTTTGGTGTGGTTGAATGTAGGTGAGGACCAAGACTGATGCTTTGGGGGTTACAGTATCAAAAGGATGGGTTAAGTTATGCTATATATATCTGGAAGGACTAAGTTTGATCCCCTCAGAGGGGTACAAACCCCAGACAAAAATGCAGAGTGTGGGATACCCAAAGATTAAACTGTTTTGGCAGCACAAGTGAAGTATTTAGAAAAAGGGCCCCTTTCGGCCATCTCCCCAGCCCCCAAGAAGCTTATAGATCCTGTTCTCATTTTCCTGGGAGCTCTATTATAAAGACGAGGAAGGAAAAAAGTGTAATCACAAACCCACCACCATTAAAACAGAGTTAAAGAATATGCGGATGCTACTGAAAACCATTTCCAAACTGCTTCCCCAACATGTGGGGAAGCGTTTAGCTCCTACTGACCAGTTAGTAACCCCAAGGAAGAGGCTCTCCATGTCAGCTAACCCCACTGCCCCTCCTACAGTCAACTACGGAATGGAGTTCTTCAAAACGGCTTTCTCTAGAAGAGAAGCTCCATCCGTACACCCACAACTGGAAGCGGTGATCTGGTGAGGTGCAGCTGAATTAAACATCCGATCCGTGATGTACTGAAATGGCTGCAGGAGGCCACATCCACCGCTCGCTTTGAACATCCAGCTCGCCTCTTCAAAGATGCAAGTAGGGAAACGCAACCAGTTGGACCAGTATAAGAATGGTCCCAATTCAGCTGTCAGAGGAAAGAGGGGAGGGAACCTGTAAATGAACCATTTTGTTTAGGTTAGAGACTACTAGAAGCAAAGGAGGCTCATGGACAGTCCCAGGAACATCATGAGACTCCTCTCAACAGTTACTCTTTTTTCCCCTCCTAATTTTTGAGCTCAAATGCTGAATAAGAACCAAAACTGAAGTGGCATCCAACAGGTTCTGCAGGGAGGAAACAGGAGCTGTACCACTTAAAAATGGAGCAGTTTAACTGATTGCCAAATGAGCCATTTGCATTAACGTCGTGAAACAGGATATGAAGCACTTAGTAGCAAGAAACAGGAGATCCACTTTATTAGAAAAATACTTTTAAGGTTCAAATTCATCAAACCATTTGCGATTTGTAAAAGACATAACTGGCTGACAAAGCTGGCTTTTGGCTTACCAACCCATCAGCAATTACCACCCAGAGGGATGTTACCCATTCTCAGGTAATGAGTGAAGCCAACACCAAGTGTCAGGCACAAAGACCCCATTAACTGCTGTGGAAAATGGCTCTTTAGGGTCCAGGAAGAAAAATATTTCATCCATAAGATGGAACATCCATAAAAGACATCTGTAAGAAGGCAAGACATTTCACTTGGTGTGAAGGACTAAGCTGTCAAGAAGTGGGAATTGTCTTCCTGTGCTTATCTAGAGTCAGTCAGAGTTATCTAGACTCAATCAGACACTATCTGAAAACCTGGGTTTGGACCAGATCAACTTCTCCTCACGAAATTAAGGACAGTCACAACTCCTAATGCTTGTCTTAAGCAACAGGACTAGAAACCTAAGCCATCCCTCAAGCAAACAAAACCAGCACCTCTGGGTAGATGTTGTAACTTGGTTTATTTTAGCCTAGAATTTACTATGTTGCAAATCACATCCCCACCCATTCGGGGCTGGGGAGACCAGCCCCCTCCCCCTGCCTGACTTCTCGCTTCCACCTCTGACCCAGGATTTTATTGCAAAGGGAAACCAGCATTATTGGCCATAAAAGGAAAAGACCCATCTGTCACATTTCTGCAGAGGGGAGCCAACGAGAAGGAACTTCAGTGACTTCCTTAAAACTCCGGAAACAGAGGCCACCACCATCCCCCCGCCTCCCTGTCAGGATTAAAGGGTTTTTCTCCTGTTTCCATCAGGGACGCACATGGGCAACACCACCAGACTGCGGAGGAGCACAGATGTCTGGTTTTAAAGGAGGACAAAAGGAGAGGGAAACAAAAAAAGATGGCAACAGAGACAGGCAGCGTTTGAGGAGCTCTGCCCTGGGCTCCTGTGCGTGGTCCAGGAAGCCTCTGTGAGGATGCTGCAGATGCACCACGCACCGTTTCACCAGGTGACCCAACATGCTCCATTCCACACAATTCTACTTATGCATCTACCGGGAAACGGTGCTTAACAACCTGAGATTTTCATTTAAATCGGGAATGAATTTGGCCTTTTCACTAGGGCACGTTGGTGTTAGCTTAACAAGCTGCTACAGTTCATCCACCAGGTATTCCTCTGAATTCCTGAGCTTAAATGCAGTCAAAGTGATCAAAATATAAATGCAGTCAGAAGTGATTTTATTTTGGAATAGCGGTTTTGCTTTTAGGCCTTTTTTGTTTTAAATGAAAAAGCATTCTCTTAGCTTTACACCATCAGACACAGCCCTACTTGAACCCACTCACACAAAGCCGAAGGCCAGTGACCCTGCACTGAAACTCGCTGCTGGTTGCCATCGGCACTCTACACCTTCCATTGGAGCTGCCTCAGCAAGAGCGGCTGACGGGAGAATTTCATTTTTGTTGGGCATTAGTTTCACTTTCAGAATCACATAAAACAATGCAGCAGGATTGGGTGGAAACCACAAAAGTGGTTATGACTCCAGAAGTTAGAATGGACTCGAGCTTCAGTTTGTCAAGTCTTAAGGGCGCCGATGTCTGTTATTTGGGGAGAAAATTCAGAGCAATGCTTGTAGGGCACATTAAGATCCCAAGACATCATCTATTGTAGGTTTTTGTGGGGAGGCTGCTGTTACTGAGGAAATCACATAGTTGGAGCTTTATGTTAAAAAAGCATTTTAGAGGAAGTCAAAGAATCACCACTTTGTACTTGCAATGTCTCCATGTTTCTTCCCTACTGTGGTTCCCACATGCACGGCTCCGGCACATCCTCCCCAGCACCAGCCCCTCAAACCAAAGGACTTCCAGCACGAAGGGAGACAGACAACACTAAAGAATCTGTGTCCTTCCCTTTATAACAACGGAAATATTACTGTCTCAGGACTCAGGACAAGCTGCTTCACTCTGGGCATCTCCTAAATGTCTCAAAAAAAATCCTAACCAATGCTTTCCAGCAAAAGTCCTATTAGCAGAGCATCCAAAATCGCTTCCAGTATTCATCTTGAGTTTTGCTGAGCCTTGTTCAGGTGCATAAGCTTAACCTTTGGTAACAACCAAAGCACCCTTGTGAAGTGGTTTGGTGTGGCAGGTTAGATGTTGCCTCTACCCATTTTTTTACCATATAAACGCTACTACTTGACTTGCCAGGAGCGCAAAGAGGACATACTGTAACATAAAACCCAAAGAAACTTCATTTTGGTCAATCCAGAACCTCTCCATTGGAAGAGCTTTTCAGAACAAGCCTGAAAACCACCCTGTCTCACCAGTAGTCTCATCCAAGGACAAGCAAACAGAAAAACCTTCCCTTCCCCAAGACACAATAACACCAAAATGAAATACAGATCTGATAGACATCACACAGCTTCAAGGCTGCAAAGCTTCTTTGGGTGTATTTTTTGAACCATATTCTTCTTAAATCAGATTTCACTACCCACTAAGCATTTGGCTGGTTGTGGGTCCCGCCGCTAAACCTGGTGCTAATGTCCCCTTGGAAGCAAGCCAGCGGGCTGCGTTAGCAACCCCGACAACATCCAAGGCTACTTTAGGAAGCAGGACCCTCAGAACACATCATACCCAGCGAAAAAAGGCAAACCAAAAAGAAGCCGTCACAATACCTCATTGTATTGTTTTCTGATGCAATACCCCCACAACTTTTTTGACACGAGGTTGCTAAAAATAATTCATCCTTAAAAAGTCCTGTTATTTTTATACAGTCACAAGGATCACTGGATTGCTTCTAATTATCCCGTCCTTCCTCGGAATTTCTATTTGTGCTCAACAAGACACAACAGGCTGTGACACCACTGTAATCATCATCACACATCTTGAATTACAGGCAACTGGATAAAATTTAAATTTCTCCTTGTGAACAGTTTTGGGAGAACGACAGTTAAAGTGCCTGTTTTACTATATTCTTTGGAGTTTATGTTAAAAAGGGCCAAGCTTACAGGCAGGTGCCAGATCAAAGTAGAAGCAGATCTTAGACTGGCCATGCCTGAAAACAAAACCAGTCTCTAACAGGAATTCACAGCAGGACTGGAAAAGTTCCACCTAAACAGGATCAACCAGGAGATTCCTAAAAAGCCCTTAGAGCAGGACAAGGTCTGATGGACTTCAGTATCTTTCCTGTAAATACATCCTCACCGCTTCTGGCTTCCAGGGGACATATACTTTCCCCCAGACAGTGGTAACATGGAGGAATCTGCTCTAGGCACAACAGAAATATAAATAGTTGGCCATCTGCACTGTGCCTGACTGTACCAGACTGGCAGCTGTATCTTCACTGCAAGCACGCTATTAGAGCGTGGTCCCTGCTCTCCCAGTATCTCCTCCCATGCTGCAAGTCAGCAGGCAGCTATTACTGGAACTCTTTACCGCATGTCCAAGTATTTGCATGGAAAACTTGCTGGACACTTACTCATAGGACGCCTGGCTCCTGCATGATCTTCTCAATGCTCCCTCAACATCCCAAGGGGAAGAACATTTCCAGAATTAACACCTACAGCTCCATCTTTTTCTAGCAATCTGCATCTACTTGAAGCTCAAATTCACACCATATTTCAACTGCTATTATTTTACACCACTTTTTTTTTTTTTTTTTTCTTTTCCCCTCCTTTGAAAACCGTGATGCTTTTATCTGAAGAGTCATCCATTGCAATTTGCATTGTCATGGCAACACACCTCCCTCTCCCCTGCCCCAAGCCCCATCCCGAGTCTCATTGTGTTCATCACCAGACAGGGACGCAGCACGCTGCATACAGATGAACGGTGCCTCTCCGAGTGGTCTCAGACCTCCTCTCCTTGCAGACCTACTGACAGCTCCTGCTATGGGGTAGAGTTGTGACAGGAGAAGGGAAGGACTCTCATTAAGTCAAATTTCTCTATTCAGACAAAGAAATGAGCTTTATTAGGATATGGCATTTTTGCAGTAGGTACAACTATACTGGTCAAAATGAAAAGACTGGGTTCATAATGAGTCTGAGGAATACAAGGAAAAAAAAAAATTAGAGCAGGTGTAAGAGGATTTTGCTAAGGCAGCTTGGACATACTGGTAAAGAAAAAGGGGACGATTGTTCCACAAAGGAGCGTACTCAAGAACAGGGCTCTGGAGCCCTCTTATGGCAGCTTGCTCTCAGCTTCCTCGGAGCAAAATCCTGCGTATGCTTCATAGTATCTCCATGTAGACAAGGATGCAATGCCATTGAGATAGGGTGGGAAAGATCAGCATCTGGCTGAGGCTCAGCTTTGATAATAAACATTAAAACCCCACATTTCCAGCTACTTGACTGGGCCTGATGAGTGTGCAAAGACTGGAAAACCCCCATGTATAAAGAAGTTGATGGAAGACAGCGAGATGAACCTCCTCTGAAGCTAAAGTGCTGCTTTAGCAAGAGAAATGCATGAGGGGTGCCAAGAAAACAACAAAATTACTGCTCCAGTACTAACAACTGCTCCACAGGGATGTCAGGCTGCCCAGTGCCATGCAGGAAAGCCAGACCGGTCTCATACCAACCCTTTCTTGCCTGCTCCAGGCCAGTAAGTTCTAACAAAGCCAGAGAGTCCAGTTATCAATAGGTCAAAACCTCTGCCCAGCACATGGTGAGGAAGCAGCTTGCTGCTGGGCTCTGAAAGGGTTACAGAGACTCAACAGCAGGGAAATATTTATGGAAGAAAGATGCTGAGCTGTGCATGTTTCCCAGGCTGGAGATGGTTTTAATTTACCTCTTGCAAAGGCTGTGATTATATGCTGCGGGGTTTTGTTGAAAGCAACTATTTGAGGCTCACTTGCTCCCTCTGGTGTCACAGCTCTGCAGCTGATTCAGAATAAAACTCCGCAAACCCACACAAATGACAAGGAACCTTGGGGTTTTTTTCCCCCCTCACTCTCTGGGAAAGAGGGGACAATATTTATAAGCATTAGCGATAAGCACAGCCTTGCCAGGCACAAAGCATTCTTTGACTATGGCACACTAAGGACATCACAGATATCTCCTAGAGTTTAGAATTACAGCCACAAAGAGTTTCCTTCCCTTTTTCCAGCTCTCCCCTTTGTAGACTGGTCTCTGCCTGACTTTAACTGACCTGCAGCACTCACCACACTCCTCAACTAGGACTTCCTCCTCCACCGCAGCTCCTGGAGCATGGTTCACGTTGTCGACAAGCTGCTCTTAAAATCTTAGTTTAGACCTTTTTACAAGCACAGGGATTTTAAAGTTAGGAATGTATCCTCATCATTGGCTAGACTGGAGTCTGGCACCCGATTGCCTTGGGACCAGCTGTACTCTGGGGTGGAAGCCATACCTCATCAGCCCTCTCTTATCACTCCCCGATCTCCAGAAACCTGCACAACCCCACAGCCAATAAAGAATCACCTCCCACCCAATATTGCCTGCCCAGGTGTTTATTAGATGCCACCTTGTTGTATAGATCTTCGGCTTCTTTCTTCCAGCCTCAAGCTGCTCCTCCTTTCCTTTCCTTTGTGTTTCTTCTCCTTTACTCTCATCATGGAGCTGCTGTATGATGCCACTATAGCACTGAGGTCAGCTAAGACTCTGGTCCTTCTTCTCCCTTTTCCCTTTGTGAGCTGCAGCTGCTCCTGTCCCCATCCCTACCCAGGGGATGTTCCACTTCCAGGCTGCCCAGCCCCTGGGTGCCCCCCACCCTCAGTGACACCACTGCCCTGTATCCCCAAGTTAGTAGCACCAGCCTAGCAGAATCCTCTCTCAGCAAGGTCTCCAAGCTCTCCTCATAAAGCAGCTATCCCACTTCACATTCCGAGATTAATATGTACCATGAAGGGAACCATAAATATTTGCCTGGATTTTCTGTTAATCTAGCTATGACATAGCTATTAGGATTACTGGAGTGTGGGTTGATAAGCAATGGGGTGGAGTGCTGGAGTGTTTCAGGAGATGACAGTAACATCTCGCTGTATTTTACTGCTGTGGATGCCTTGGTGACCTGCGCTAATCCACTTGGAAAATTACTAGGAGAGAGTAAAGAATCTTAAAATACGAAGCGGGAGGTGGAGTGCTGCAATGAGGAGTTTATTTCCAGACCAGCCTTTTCTAAGTATATGAATAAACATCTGTACTCAATGCCAAGTGGAGAGTCACAAACACACGCAGAGAAGAACCTGGAGCAGGACCTTCCTGCACACCCACGTGCATTGGCTTAGCAGAACTTGAGGAACTCTAGTTTATAGCGTAACCTTTTTCTCCGTATATACGTACGGAAATTGCTACCCTCAGCCTGAAACAACAGCCATTTAGCAAGCCACTGTGCCGAAATAAAGGCTGTTCTGCAGCATTCAGGCCCAAAGTGGAGTTTTAGATGCAGTGATTACCTACAGCCCTTTTCATACAGATCTTGCACCTGAATATCATGATTGTGGTAGTTTTTGCCACCAGAAGAACCAGTATGACACAGTGTGGTGTCCCTAGAAGTCCATCTAGACCTGCGTTGTTTCCAGCACAGAAGGATGGAGGGCAGGCACGCTGCTCTCCCTTCTACACCATTAGCGGTACTTCATCTAAGGGCTCTCTCTAAATGTTTCTTCTTTCAGTTTGTCCCGTGGCCTTTGAATCACACATGTTCCCAGGCTGTCTCTCCCCTGGCAGCGCTAATTAACACAGCACACGATCCCTGGGAGAGCATTACCTGCTGAATCCAGGCTACCACTCCTCGCAGCTCTTCCCCTCCCTGGCTGTCAGCCAGCCGTGCCTGTTCACACCGAGTCTGGCTTAGCCTGGACAATCTAGCTGAATCACAGCTTGAAATGGAGGGGATACAGACTGTAATGATGTTAAAGCAATAAACTTCAACCCAGAAGGAAGCCAAAAATGACCACTGAAGTAGAGAGCCCTATAAAAGCATCTATTCCCTATATCAAAAATTCAATTTACAACTAAGTCTAAAAATCTCCCTTCCTCCTCAACCAAGATATCCAATTTGAGCCAACAGCTCCACATCGACCCAAGGCATGGGCTTTCAACCAGCTTTACCTTTCAGACTTTTAATATTATCTTACCATTATCTGTTCTGTTTAAGATGTTACATACATCTCTGAAGACGTGCATTTACAGACTTACCAAGTGATCTCATAACGTTTCTCTTTAAGGAGTTAGCTTTAACGTCTTACCATAAGCAGGATTTCTAGACTACAGAGAATACTTTCAAACTTTAAGGGTCTTCTAGCTTCCTGTCATCCTTGACCAAGAATCAGAACAAAAACATTGGTGTCACTAATGCCGTAAAACAAAGTAAATACGATCTTTCTCCAACTCTACACACCACAGCTTGCAAGTCCAAGGACTACATCAGCTTTCCTGGTAATCGCATTGCTTGCTTTTGCTTCTCCATGGTGATGTGAAGTACTTCAGAGGAACGGTCCTGTCCAAATTTTCAGGACAGCATCTGTCACCAAGCCCACAGAAAGCAGCAAGAAGGCCCACCGATACTCCAGGCACAAGCCAGAGAGGCACTCTGAACAGAAAGGAATCTGGAGTAACACATGCAAACAGGAATTTTGCATCTCCCTGACAAGCAGTTGCAATGAGTCCATGTGGGAGACAAGTCAGAGGACCTCGGCCTGTTTTGGGACAGCTGTGCATTGCACAACTCATTACATACAAGAACAGTCCACCCAGCGCACTGAGTAAATACCCTTCCATTCTAAACAGCCGAATCAGCCAAGCCAGCCTTTCCCCCACACCCTCCAACTCCCCAGCGCCTTTTGGCTCCTCAGGGCCAGGGCTGTTTATCCAGTCTTGCAGGCAATGAAAAAACGAGAGGCCAGACATACAGGAACAGCAGGGGAGCATCTCTGTGCAGGCACACACAGCACTACCATCAACGCTCGCTTCTGTGGATACCGCTGGAGATGACAGATACCCATTTCTATTAAAAAAGCTGAAGAATAAACCTTGATTTCAACATAACGGTAATTGATCAGCGTCTTAGCCATGGCAACTTGCTACATATATCAGGATGCAGGCGAAGCATAACATGTCCCTTATTCAGCAGCCACTTCATTCCCATTTAACTTCCAGAGCTCACAGGAGGGAACAGAGCAGCTCACAGCTACAGCTAATGCACAGCACCTTTTCCCTGATCAGGTCACCTCATTCCTTGCCCCAGCTCTGCTCACAGCTGGACTTGGAGGCTGCCCCTTGCCGCGACAGGGATTTGAGCCAAGCGCAATCTGAGAAGGCGCATACGCTTCTTACACACACAGCCGCGCAGAGCTATCGCCTGCTGCTCATCTGCCTCTGCTACGGGTTGTCCACACTGCGACTGAGAAAACTCATGTTATACTACGTGTTTTAATTTATCTGCTTACGGAGGTGAAACATAGCGAAGGCGATCGCAAGCGTCACAGCAATAAGCGCGAGTTCAAATTTCAGACAAGGAACATGATCCGTGTGTCTGGTGAGTACCTGGGGCTTGTACCTGGTCCTTAGGGGATCACCTGCACTTCAAAGAATCATAAAGGTTGGAAAAGAACTCTAAGATCATCAAGTCCAACTGTCAATCCAACACCACCACAACCACTAAACCACATCCCACAGGATTTCTCCACAGGAGCATCGCTTTTCCTCATCAGCATGCTTTGAGTTCATTGCAGTGCTTGGGTCAGGAAAAGGAAAGTAAATATATACAAGGCACTGCCTTTCCAAAGAGCAGTGCTTGTTGTTTTTAGATCAGGGGTCAGCTTTGACTAGGTAAAGGGTGCTTTGCTTTTAGAGGACCAGCTCAAAACAGCTGCGTTAAGTCTCCTGTGCAGAACATGGTTTAGTCTGGCAGATGGAGATGCTCAGAAAACTCATTAATCTGTTATCACTTTCACCCACCCACAAAAATCCCAGTGGTCTGAAGTCATGGTTTTCTGACACAAATCTAGAAATCTATAGCTTGTACAACAGCTGCAGTCAGAGTAAAGTTCCAGGAAGAAAAAGAATGCTTTGTTTAATGACATGGGTAGGTCAGAATTATTCGAGACAGGGATCTCTTCCAGCGAAAGAAATGTGTCTGAATATCTGCATGCTTGTGGTGCAGAACAGGAAAAGTTCCCTGAAAGACTCCTGCAAAGCACTTGTTCTTCACTCTGCACACCTGCAATACACCACAAAGGTTAATGCCACAAATACTCCAAAAAGCAGCTTTCATTAGAAAACACCCCAGCTACAAAAACAACTCTTGTTCACAGAATCTCATCTCACTATCCTGTACCCCAAACAGGAGTGACAAGGACCAAGGCTGAAACAACACCCACAAAGCCGAGCGGTTGGCAAGTTGCTGTTCCGAGCTGCTTGGTGTGATGCCTATCTCCATATCTAGAAAGGTTCAACATGTTCATCCTGGGAGGCCAAGAGAAACTAAATATAGCAGCAAGCTACCAGCAAACACACAAACTGGCAAAGCTTCCAGCTACCTGAAGATCCATCCCTCTCTTCAGAGGCCACTCCGACAGCTGCAATACTTTCCCTTGTTTGGAGACCACGTGCTGTGAGGAGGTTCAACTTACATGGACAACTGCATACATAAACTGTAGGATGGAGGTCATGCAATAACACCACCAATACTCCCCTCTTGCCCCACTCAGGGGATCATCTGGCTCTTTGATTGGTTTGTTTTGGTTTTTTTTTCTACTAAGCCTAACACCCACTTGCAAATCAGAGGTAGCATCCTCGTTTCATGTGCCAAGAGCCAAGGCAAAGCCTCTTCCAGCAACTGCCTCAGAGGAGCAGAGACACCATCCAAGAGCATCTGCTTCGTTTTAACCTCCGGCCTTTCAGGAGGAACCAGAGAGGGAAAAAAAAAAAACCAACAACCCAAACCAAAACCCAAACCACCTTCTAGCTGCAGACTGGCTTTGTTGGTTTGTAGGAGGCTGGATATCATTGCGAGGCTTTTCAAGACCAAAAAGGCCCTGGGGAGAGACTCTCACCTCTTGGGTTCTGAATGGCATCTCTGCCACTAACAGCCCACCGATATTGTATTTTAATCAGCAGCCTTGAAGACAGACCCCAATTTCAACTGGGCTTTGAGATTTAGCTTAAGGGCATGCATGCTCCCAACACAAAAAAAATGAGGTCAAAGAAGCTTCTTTTGAAAAAATAAATAGAGCAATAAACCATTCTTTCAGATGAGCTTCACAGAGGATAAATCACTGAACAAATACAACCATCTTATCTTGTTGGCAAATGGTACGTTTCTGTGTCCAGCTTTACAGGAAATGTGTTGGTTAGTCTGGAGAGCAAACGGACTTTGCATTGTCTACAAAAATGCTGCTCTTGACTTTTTACAAGCTTTGTTTGTTTTTTAAAAAACCCGTATGATCTCTAAGCAGTGCCAAGCCTGCTTTGCCTCCTGCCTCGCAATGCTTTCCTGGATGCCTCGGGACTTCCTAGCAACCTCATGGCAGAAACAGGACCCATATCCTTTTACCAGAAGGACAACTTGTTTAAAAGAAGGTCTCGAGGTCCTGCCACTCCCCAAATGGGTGGGATGCAGTAACCACAGGAACCCACAAATGCTGGGGGGAAGGCGGTGAGGCAGGCAGGGCTTTCCCAGCATGTGGAGGGAAAGCTTTGCCCAAACCCTCCATTTTCAGCCTGTTTGTCCCTTCTAAAGTCAAACACTAACACTAAGAGCACCCGGCGAGGAAAGCAGCCACCAGACAGCTAATGGGTGGTTACAGAAACATCACTGGCTGCGGGATCCAGCGGCAGCTCTGCCTGTTCAATGTTTCGGCACTGATTTATGACAAGTGTACTTGCATTTCCATTAGCTGCAGCCTTCTCGGTTGACCCCTTGGCTTGGAGAGGCAGACTCGACATTAAACTCCCATCGGCTTTCAGTACCGCTGACCTCATCCCCAAAATTCGCAGCGATGTTTTACATCAGCCGGGACCAATGCATTCCATTAATGCTCCTCCGACTCGAGGAAACATCTGCTCTGTTTACACTGGTAGCAGCACGGAGACCACTTAAGCATCACCTCTGGTCCCCAAGCCTACAGCGGGAGGAGCAGCCACATACAGGCCAGGCCCTGGACCTCCCAAACCCCAGCGTGATGACCTGACCACCAGTTATTCGATAGGGCAGAGGTTGCTTAAACCATCAAGGTGCTGGAGAGCTGTTATGTAGTAGCAAAGAAGATGGTTTCCTTCAGGCCAGAAGTGCAAGCTTGAGAGGTGTGTTTGTGCTGACTCCAGCTGAGGAAGAGCAGGATGACTGGAAATCAGGAAGGATTAAGGAATGCGAGAAAATAATTACATTTTTAAACCCTAGTGGTTTTACAGATTCATCTGTTCAGGCAGAGATTCAGCAGATATAGCTGACAAATGCAGGTTAGAGCTCACACGCAGAAGGCATCTCTCTCTGTCACCTCTCCAAATGCATGTCACCAGGGTGCTGGGTGCCAAACCCATCCCTGCACCCCTCCAGCTCCGTGGCCAGGGCAGAGCTACCTACAGGGCAGCTCTTCCCACAGCAAGAGACCAGAGACCCTCCTGAGAGGAAAGCACTGCTCATGCAAAACAGCCCCCCAGCCCTCCAACGTACCCCAGGCACCACCTTGTACACCACAGCTTACCAGCAGCCACCAGCTTCTTACTGGGAAAGCCTGACAGCTCTGAAATACCTGTTCACATCTATCAGTACCACATGGCGTGGTTATGGTGAGTCTCCACCAGACCAAGGAGATGCTATGACATTTTCCCAAGGATCTTTGGCCGCTAAGACCTTCAAAAGGCAGAACTCTAAAACACTTGTTGCTCCTGTTATTCCAATGGTGGACGTGCATTAAATTAACCCCCAATGTCTTCTGTCACTGATGGAAGCTTTCTTTTCTATTAACCATCTAGTCAAGGCTATAGTTGCTAACAAGCCCATGAGGTGCACGTGTCCCATGAGGACAAAAAACCTACAAGAGCCTTGGAATACTTGACAGCATCTGTCACAAGCAGAGACAGATCTCCATCTTCTGCTGGGAGAGTGACGCGATCTGCACAAACACTCTCTGTTTTTCACTTCATTCCCAGTGTCCAATTTTCACTTCATTCCCAGTGTCCAAGGCGTCACAGCTTTGCCAACCCCACGATGAAGCTAGAAGACTGACTTTATGCATTTTTACTTAATCCTCTTTCAACCAAAGAGGTGAAAAATCAGAAGAGGAAGAAGCTGGCACTGAATGAGACAATTCAAATTGTCCCTTTCCAGTTCCTTAATTCACATGTTAGGGGATAACCACAGTGGGGAATTTCAATCTCTGGAGCAATTAAAGAAAATTAAATTCAGGGAATGAAGCCTTATGCACTCAAAGCTTCATTAACCCCGTCGCCTTTTAATTAAATACGTGCACATGAAATTTTGGACAGAGAGAGCATTCGCCTTACTGACAACGCTCTATTTTAATGGCAAATCAATATCTGCCTTTCGAAACAACAAAAGTATCGGGGTTGTAAACTCCAGACCTCTCCAGCTCCACAATGGCCGTCTTAAATCTGTGGCAGAAACTGCCTAACATCAGCTCCCACTTCACAGGAACGTCTGCTCGCCCTCTGACGCCCTAAGCTGTGCTAGCAAAGCTCTGCTTTAGGCTCACTTCAAGATAACAGGCAGCCCCACCAACACCACAGATAAAACATGAGCCAGGATTTCCGAGCCCTACACTTCCTATGATCAGTTAGGGAAATAAAGTTGGCTAGCTACAGCAGGATAGGTTTTTCAGCCCACAGAGAAGAGATTAGAGCAGCCGGCCTCTCTTTTAAATACTGTTCATCCTTACAAAAGACTCAGGCGGGTGCCAAAGGCGGTGTGCGACTAAGACAGTTTAAAGGATAATCTTTGAAAGGGGATATTGTCAAGTCTGCCCAGCCTAAATACCCTGCTCGCTTTGTGCGAGTTAGCATCTGACTTGCGAGGAAGTCACGCTGCTCATGTGCCGGCCTCCTGGCTTTGTCGAGAATACAAATGAAGCATGCTACTAATTTATCCGGGTGCACGACTGCCTCGCAGGGACCAAGCACAAAATCGCCTCGATGCCTCCCTGTATTCATCCCAAAGCAGCACCACCCAACTGATGCAGGCGCAGGCGGTCCAGCGACACAGAGAGGGAAGAAACACACAGTCCCTTCCCGTCTCCAAGAGATTTCCAAGGAATCTGCCACCTTCAGCCAGCCATCTCACTCAGACACAAGCGAATTTACACCTCTGGGAGAGATCAGATTTTAGTTTGTCTTCTAAAGCATCTTTCTGGGAGACAAGCTTCAGTCTTAGGCCAGCTGATCAATTTTGTATTTGTGTTTTATTACTGACCCACACTATTTTAGCTGTTTTAAGTAGGAAATAGCAGAGGTTTAAAGAGATTATTTCCTCTAACTGCCACTTACCATAGGAATTGATGTTTTACAGTAAACGACACTTCTCTTTTCACACTTGCCCCTCTCAAGACACAAGTGAACGCAACAGCACAACTGTTCACGAGGCCTCCAAGGAATGCCAGATTCCCAGGGGGATGTTCTGCTCAATCGAGTGACGAGGCACAGCTCCATTAAGCAGAAACAGGCCATTCCTTCAGCTTCCAGCAGCCCAGGATTCACAGGTTAATCGCTGTATCCCCAAAACAATGTTCTCGTTCTGATTTCACAGCAGCCATATTCTCTTCTCACGTGGAGCGTGGAGAGCTGTTTGCTGCTATAGGATGCCCTTGGTACTACCAAGGACAATCTGAACGCATTGAGCGTGACAGGCTCTCTGAATGCAAAAATAAACGCTGCCACTTATGCTTCCTCAGCCTTTGACACCAACGAGGGAAGAGGCTTCCTACACCGTGCCAGCAATGAAGAGCACATGAATTTTGTGATGCTTGAAGTGCCACCAGGCAGCACACGACATACCGCTCCATTCCTCCACTCCTGGCAATTACAGGTCTGTTAAAGCTTTTTGTATGCGCAAGATGGTCTCACCGTCTGCATGCAGCAAGGAGGACACGCGTGGTGAACGCGCGCAGGTGTGCTACTGGGTCAAGGAGGCCATTTCCAATGCAAACTTGCTTGCACAAAATTCTGCTCCCCAGTTCTGATGCTATCATTTTATGGTGACAACATTTCCTGACCCAGTTTCTATCTTGCTCCTCATTCCTATGCTACAAGTGGTAATTAGTAATGTCAGTGTTCTGGCTGGATTGCTACAGCCCCATTAATAATGCAAGAGTAGTAACAGAGTGAGCACAGAAGAAAAGAGGCTTGAAGGTTAAAAGCAATAAGAGAATGCGTTTTGGGGGGCACTGGAAGGGGAGGGAGGGAGAAGGAGAAGAAATGCTGGCCTACTGAGATTATAAACTATACACTTCAAAACAGATCATTCCTCTCAGGTGGAAGTGGTGGGTGAGTCAGTCATGGCTAATTAGAAGATAATATGCAAATAAGAATGATACACAGAGGTGATTTTTACTAAATTAGAAGAAAACTTCTGTTTCACCTTCCCGTTTCCTTTCTAAACTTGCTGCCTCACCATTTCATCTTCCCATTTCTCCGTTACTCATGTTTCAGAGGTCAACGGTAAGCTGGCATCCACATGACGCATGCTGGAGTTTCCTCCCTCCAGAGGAACATCTGCAGAGACCAGCCCGTACCTGCCCATCTACAGCCAAACCTTTAACGTCAGTAATGAAGCTGCTCCTGGTGCACCTTAACCTGAGGCTCTGCTGAAGCTGTTTATGACATGTACTCTGAAGCTAGCATAGTGCTGGATTTGAGCAGGTAACCCAGCATCCCCCTGTGCTTCCAAGGCCAGGGAGTCTTCTCCAACACAGTCAGCAGGTCCCTCAGCAGCAAGAGCTTCACCACCACATAAGGCACACACAAGCCTCCCAATAGCACTGACTAAAGTTGCTGGAGCTGGACCCTCAAACACATCACCTCAACGTTTTTCCTCTTTTCTCTCTTTTCCTGCTAAGTCCAGCATAGAAATAAAGTAATAAAGGAGCCTAACGTTTGGTGGTGATTCCTCAGCTGTTCCTATTGCTGAGTGAAAGCTCACGTGGATTGTGGAAGGGCTAAATTGTCTCCCGCACACCAGGAAGGCAGCTTGTTTGGTGCTGACTCTGGTCCAATACCAAAAAGCAAGGTTGGTGGTCCTTAGTTTTCTGGATGCTCTGCAAGACCCGTGAGTTAACTTTTAAAGGTCTTTTAACAGAACTGACCAGCCACGCAATTTCTTCTCCCCGTGTTTGACATTTACAGCCTTCTCCATGGTACCAGGTCTCTTGTTAGTGGTGATGTATGAAAGAAAACAAAGCACGTGGTCATTCCATCAGCTGCAATCACACACTTGACCCTCCCTTCAATATATATTCCAATAGATCAGCTTATCAATGTTACTATTTAACTGCAGCACAGCCCACTCAGTCACTTCAGAGAACTATTCCAAAGTCCTCTAGCACTAAGGGTTCAGATGACCACCGAGAAGGGATAAAAATCCAGCAGACTCATTAAGATGAGCTCACAAGAGTGACAAAGGAGGAAAAAACCCAATGGGAACAGTCAGCTTCAGAACTGCATTGCTTTTTCAGAGAGACCTTTCAAGTATCACTTCCTCTGCAGAGAGGAAGTGAGAGGAACTAGAGGTTCTCCGATACAAAGAGCTTCCCCTCCACGACAGTGGTATAAAAGGATGGGTGTTTTTAAAAAGAAAAAAAAAAAAACCAGAAAAAAGGAAAGCAGGCCAGCCCTGAGCACACTGTGACCAAATTAGGAAACAAACTCTACTGACAGCCTCCAAAATGGACATAGTCTGCAGCAGCCTTCTATTAGCTCAGGGAGTCTGATGACTGTGTCATCTGCTGAATTCTGTTTATGTGCAAACAGAAAGGAGAAGCAAAACACCTCCTTGTGCTACACACGCCAGGTTAGGCCATCTCAGTGCCCTGGACACAGTCACCAGCTGCCCTGACACCATTCTATTCAAAAGCTGCCCTGTTGACTCACGTCCCTCCAAAGATAGCTCTGCCCTGGAAGCCCAGAGGTACGGCAAGATGAGGTGTATGCAGAGTCGGGGGTTTTTAAGCACATTTTTTAAAGTGGTTAGCTGTGGCAGATGAAGCTGAGGTTAGAGATCAGTGATTACTACGACAAGAATGTGAGGGGGAGGAAAGAGAGGGAAGATGTAGCTTCTTGTGTAAGGTCAGAACAATGTTTTTAATTTGGCTTGGGAACAGCCTTTTTCCATCCTCTCCAACCTCCATTTCCACTGCAGCAGCGAAATGATAACCCTGCTCTGATGCTCTGCAAATACAAGTAGCACTGGGCAGAGTTTTAACCTTAAACTTGCCCCTGCTGCCATGGAGGGTACCTGTTCTGAGCTCCCGCGGAAGTCCCAGGGCAGCTTGGTGGCCTTGCTACCTGTTGTGAGGACAGATGAGCGACAGAGGCTAACTTACCTCACTGTTTGAAAATCAAACACATCTGGTGCATACAGAGATTCTGGGTTTCTCCCTGATGTTGGTATGATCATGATCACATTACATTACTCTCTCCTGTTGCCTGCATGGAATGAAAGAACGTGTCTCCTCCCTTTCTCTTTCAAAGGGATCTAGGAGGAAAGGGCAAAGCTCCCAGCTCATCTCAGCCTGCAGCAGGTCTCAGGCTCTACTCCACCCTCAGCACAGCTACAGCCTTCAAGGCCCTCCCAGCCCCAGCAGTTTGGCTATGGGACCACTCCAGTGACTTGCCACTCTCAAGGCAGACAAGGACCTTCCACACACCCAGGGTGCTCGTATCTAACCCCTCGTGGAGTCCATCAGCTTATCTCCAAAGACACCACGACGACACGCCTGCACCAACCACCACAACTTTCCAGCTACTCCCAGTGGTTCCTCTGCCTACATGGTGGCAGGTTGTGCTCGTGGAGAGGCGAGACGAGGCTGCTGAAGCTGAAGTTTCCATCCGCACATGAAGTTGCGTTCACCTTATTACCTCTAGACCTTTCCTCGGCAAAGGACAAAGCTATGAAGAGAAGATAGAGCTGCTGCCTCGTATGGACCTGACCAGGAGGTATTCACCGGGGAGCAAGCAGCGGGAGAACTGCCTTTTCACTGAATGGATATTGCTATATAAGGCAGAAGGCAAGCACAGGAGTAACCTTTGTTGCTTGAAATTACACTGGCTTACACAGTCTATTTTTAAAGGGACTAGTTCGAGTTCTTGCTTTCAGCAGCTTTTTTTTTCCCCTATCTAAGAGACAGATACCCCATTTAAACTGACCTCCTTCCTCAAGTCCATTTCCAGGCTGGGCTTTGCTCTCTCCTCCTTTGTCAGACTCATTTATCAAGTGAAGCATTTTCACATACCACTGCATAAACAGACTTGACCTTGTAAAAGCAGCAGCACCTGAGCTCTTGCTGATGGAGTCTCTCCATCCCACCATAGCAACAAACCTGGCCCACTCCCACCCTCTTTCCAGGTGAGATATTCTCAGAGCTCCTACAGCCCCTTCCCACATGTCCTGAGGAAGGGCAGCAGGTATACAGACAAGGCAAGGAGTGATTTTTGGGCTGATCATTGTGCTCTCTCTCTAGAAAGAGGCATTTAGGAGCAAGTTGCTGCTAGCACTACTCAATTCTTGTAACTGCTCCCAGCCCAGACCAAGCACACACCAAAAAATAAGACATGCGAGTACCTCCTGGGGGGACAACTCACTCCAGGGACTCCTGGTCCCTGGCTTTCCGAGATGCTGTCTCAGCCAGGGAGCAAGCTGTTTATATGCACCATCCAGCTTCCAGGGAAGCAAGGAAAGCCCCTGGCAAGGTCCTCTTCCCTTGTTCCCCTCACTGCCCACCCCAAAACATAAGCAGCATAAAGCTGGGGATGAGAAGATCTCCCAACTCTCAGCACTCCCTGTGCAACTTTGACCCTACACACCTCGATGGGACGGACCACGTGCTCAGCAGTGCATATTCTTCCTATGTGGGACTGCACTTTTAAGGCTTTGCTGTACCAGCAGCACTCTCCTGTTATCTACATTCCTTTAGGACTCGGCAATAAAAATCTACCGGGGTGCTATCTGCCGCCTACAACCACCTCAACCCCACCTTCGGCCTCGGTCCCTCCCTCCTGCCCATCCCTTGGAGGAGCGATAGGGAAATCGGCGGTGCTCCCGCTGCAGCGCTGCCATCGATAGCATCGATAGCATCAATAGCATCACCGCCCGCTGCCTGCAGCGCAGGGCCCCGCTGCTGCCGACCAGTTTCAATGTCCTTTTATGGAAGAAAAATGAAAATCGCCTGCCCAGCCGCTGAGTGCCTCAGAGCCGAGCCGAGATGACAGACGGAAACTTGCCATTTGTTGTGGTTTTGGCAGTAATAGAGCGGAGCGCGTTCCCATGTGTGCCGCTCATTTAAAAAGGGTGCTGTGAAAGCACTGAGCTGGAGGAGAGAGCTGAGAGCTCTGAAGAAGGAGAGTTCAGCGATGCAGCGCTGAGGAGAAAAATGGCAGAGTCATGAAAAGATGGCTTAGACTGTTCTGCCGACTCGGACAAGGAGCCAGGCCTTTGGAGAAAATACACAGGCATGAGTGCCCTGTGCCCAAGCGCTCCCCCCAGTAAGACGCGTAGCAAGGTTCTCCGCACTGCACTTCCCTTTCTTCCTCATCCCAACAAATTCCGCTAAACTGCATTCACACAGACACAGGAAGATGGGAATTTAAATGCCAGAGTTGGGCATGAGGTCATTGCCACCAGAACAAAATTACAGGGGTCTGCTATAAGCAAGTGCCACCTTTGGCTCTGCTCTCCACTAAAGCTGTGGGGCTAAGCTCTAAGTAACAATCAAATCCAAATAAATAGACTCAGGGAAAAGCACACAGAGACCAGCAATAACAGCGGCTGAACAGAGAATGAGATGGGACCATGGGACCTTCAAAATGTTTGCACTGCTGTCAGGAAGCTGAACGAGACAGCAGCCTTCAACAGCTGGGAAAACATGTTGCAAAACAAGGAGAATTAAGTAATTCTCCATATGCACATCCTACTCTGAGACATTTTGGACAAGCTCAATTTCTCCAAGCAGAACTTTTTTTTTCTCTGTGTTGCACACACACCCTGCCAGCGACAAATCTTGATACAGCTTCAGCCTAAAACCGCGGCACATCTGGAGTCGGGCAGGGCAGCTCTGGGCAGCAACAGCCTGGCCTCTAGCACAGAAAGCGTACGTGTTGGAGGAGATCCTTGGAAGGCTATGTCATCCCAAACATCCCCTGCTGCTGCGACCTTGAGCGCACAAACATTTCCCCTTACACCCTATCAAACATTTATCTCTGGATCTGAGGTGGCTGGGGCTGCCTCCTTACCTACCTCTGAACCACAAAGCTGCCCGTTGCCACACCAGGTACCGAGATCATGGCCATTGCAGCACATCCCTCAGCTCCTTCTCTAACCTCAAGCCTTGTTGATCACGCAACAATTTATTTCAGCAAGGCCACTCTCGTCGTAACTGCTGCAAACCGTACAATGCGACTTACGCTTATTAACATCGGTTGTGGACGCGGTGTTAGCCCCCTGCTAGGAGAAGCCGTGTTCAGACAGCTTGCTAGGCAGAGCTCTCTGCAAGCTTAAACCTGTCTCGCTTCAAACAGCAAATGAAGGTTAAAAGCAGCTGGGTGCATCTGTTCCTAGCCAGCACCTTGAAATCAATCCGGCGACAGTCAAGCAGCTTAGAAGAGTCCCTTAAAATACCAACTCTTAGTCCTACAAATTAAAACTACACACAAGGATTGCTGTGGCCAGAGAGCCTGAAAACAAAGAGAAAGAGTGGATTTTCTCTGACACAGGCTCGTCAACGCTCACTTCTCCAGCGTGACAGTTTGGATGCCCAGCAGCAAACCCATCCCCAGACCCAGCCTCATTACCAGGGTGCACTAAGGAGCCCCAGACAGGAGGTGCAGCTGCCCAGGCCAAGGGCAAAGCTATTTAGCACCAAGCAGCCATCACCTCTTTGCATCCAGCCAGCACCGGAACAATAAAGTAACATGGATTTCAAGCTATGCGATGTTTTTAACGAAAAAGTCTTGGAAATGCAAGTCCCTGCAATGTGGCCTGGCGATGGAATGAGTGTTGAGGGTTTCCAGCTCTCCAGCACCGGAGGGACAGCGCTGCTGTGCATGCATTATTTCCATGGCAACGGCAGCTTTCACCTCCCCATCTCTGGCTGGCTGAAAGCCCCGCAGTGCTTTGTGCTGAGACTGCAAAGAGGGGAGACCATCTCCCCCCACCCGCAACACGGGGAGAGCGGCGAGCAGCCCAGGAACAAAAGCCTTCTCTTCACCAGCAGTGTGGGGTCTTGGGAGGAGGGAGGCAGGGCGGAAAGGATGGAATGCCTTTTCTGGTGGGAAACAGCAGTTCCCCCCGTGTGCAAAAGTGCACCCCTGCTTCCCTGGGCCGTGCAAGTCGAGAAGCAGCATGTGCCTCTCCTAGTTTCACCAGCTTTGGTTTGCTGTGTTGGAGCGCTGGGAGGAGAAACATGTATCATTAGAGGTAAGATATTCAAGCGTCGCTTTCATGCGGGGATCCCTGTGCAGAAGGTGAAGGTTGACCCAGCAGGCTGGCAAGCCCTCCTGTGACCAGGAAACCTGGCTTCATGTCTGGTCAACAACCCATTAGAGCACAAAACCTCCAAACTCAGACAGGTCTGGGCAGAAGCTGCATCCGTCCCAGCACCAGCGCCGACTGCATACGCACAGAACACATCCATAGGGTGGCTTGGGCAACATTCTCCCTTGGCTAATTAAAGCTTTTCCTCCACCCTGTGGTTCATGATATTAAGATCCAAGCTCTGGCCACCTAACCAGGAGCCAAACTTCCCGCCACGCAGCTGGAGCCATGGTGGTCCTGGCAGATGGTGCAGGCCCATCTGCATGCTCCCTGTGCACAGAAGGTGACCAGCAGCTCTGCCCATAGCTCAGGTTACAATTAAACACATTTTGGTCCCCACAAGGTGCAAATGATTGGAACTACAGGTAAGATGCATAAGCAGTGACCTGGCTATGCCTGGAGCTGCTCTTATTGTCAAGCCCAGCAAACACATACAGCCAAAATGGAGGCTTCCAGCTGGTTCCCATCACTTGACTATACATCCGTAGCTAGCCCAAATATGAAGCAACCTCTCTGCAAGATTTAAAGGAAAGCCTGAGAGTATCAACATGATGTCTCAAAGCAAGACAAAGGATCCAGGTGAGGGAGCACAGAAATACAACAGGTCCACCATCTGGTCCTCCTCTCCCCACCCCTGAAGAGCCTTGAGGTTTGAGAAGAGGCACATTTTGACCTTTCCCTTTCCACACTTCCCCTCAACTTTAGGTTCAGCTGTGCAAGTGCAGTCCTTCCAAGCAGAGGAGGACTCCTTCCAGGATCAGTCATCAGCAGCACCGAGGCTGCCAGAGGCACTGCTAGCAAAGCCAACGCATCCTCTCCAACCTCTGTAGAGTTTCTTAGATTAGCCCTTTCCTCCCTAAGGGCAATGGTTTCCTGCATGCAAGAGCATTAACTGAAATTCTTCATTCCGGAGAGAGACAAGATAGCAGGAATACAAAGAACCCCTACTGCTGATGCTGTGAGGCAGCACCACATCCTGCTATCCGAATTCCTCACCCTGACTTCCAATCCTAAAGTCACTCAAGACTAAGAGCAGCACAAAAGCTACTCAGCAGATTTTCAGCTAATGAATCAACACAAGCTGTACAGGAAACCAGAAATCCAGCCCACTGGAATGCTGCAATCCCAGGGAGGGGAGACAGGCAGCACGCTAGGAAGGAAATGAAACAGCAAACCAGAAGGAAAGGAACATTTCAGCACTGACCCCTTACCACGGTTACTGTGCCACATTACACATTTTAGGAAAAAAACAACTCCAATTAGTTTTGCACACCGAAGCACTCATGTTCTTCAAGCTTGAATTTTGGTCGGTGGTGCGGACATAGGTACATTTTGGAAACAACTCGGGGTTTGCAAAAAGAGTAAGTAAAAAAAGTGATTTAAACGTGAATCAACATTGCCACCTAGTGACTCGCAAACCTCCTCGCTCCTGACACTTGGACAAACCCACCAGAATTGCATTTCTTCCCGCAATGCTAGAGGTAGACGGTAGAAAAACCTATCTGGAGATTAGATATAAAATGGAATTGTGCATCTTTCATAAGCAGCTTTTTCCCCCCGGTAAGTTCAATTTTCACTACAGAATGCAAAGTTCACTGCTGGCAACTTCAATTCTTCTGGACGACAGCATTGATGTCTGAAGGCAGGCAAATGGTGGTCTCATGTTAATGCGAGAACCCAAAGCTATAGCAGCTACAAGCATAAGGTTAATGCACTCCAGAGGAATTTCAGTGATTAGCAGCAATCTCTGCTGGGGGACAGGCAGTTTTCTGAATATTGCCCAAGAATTCATTGTTGTGGCTAAAGTTATGCAAGACACTTTGTAGCTTCAGTGCTGAACACTGACACTGCACTGCCTCGGCTCGCTGGCACCAGATGCAGGTAGGGCTCTACATCCGTTCAGGAGACTGGGAAGCATGTTTCTATGCTGCTATTTTTCCCCAGAACAGATGGTGCAGAAGCAGCAAGTTTTCCCTGCTCCATCCCCACGCCTTGGGCCAGAGGATTCTCCCGTTATGGCTATTAGCAAACTTTGAGACAAGCACAAAGATCTTCTGCCCTGTGAATGGCTCACATTTCAGTGAGCTCTTCCAACAAGCTTTTTTTGTCACTTCCAACTGAATCTGTATTCAGGAGACGGCATAAAAGGAAAATGCAGATACTAAGTCTCTTAGGGATAGCAGGCAAGCTTGTTTCAGCTCATTCTTCAGAGGTTTCATTAGATAAAGGACTGCAATTTGGTTTCATGCCTTTTATACACCCAGCTCCCTGTTCACCTAAAACATTTCTGTATATGCAAGATGGCAACCTATGGCATCTATAAGCTTTTTTTGCCAGGACCTTTGAAGGAAAGAAAGGAATACTGCTGTCTATCAACACGGCCCTGAAATTCATCTGCCCAGCCACACACTTTTATAGAAAATCAGCAGAATCCAGCAAATGCTTTGACTGCTGCCCCATGCAGCCACAGTAGATATTTGTTCACCTGCTACTAGGAAGCAGGAGTTGTCCTCCCAGCTCTCCTGCCCAACACTCCAGAAGAGACCAACTAGCAAAGTATCCCCCAATTACCTTTCTGCAGCGGGGATTAGGGCAGCTGAACCGCTTTACGTCGCTGTCCAGTAGAGCCGGGAAGTTACAGAAGGGACACCTGCAGCCCAAAATAAAATGCCATTAACGCAGAGCACCCAAACATATCTTTGTTGAAAGCGGATTTAGTCACGTCTCTATGTGGGAGTTAATAAGGCCGCCAACCAAGCACCTGCGGCCACGATGTGCCGACTACTGCCTTTTCCCTCACAGTTCTTCGATCGCTTCCCTGTTTGCAAGTAAAATATTATATGCTCAGCATTGCTTTTGACCGTGTAATTTAGAGGATCAGCACAGAGCTGGCAAGCAAGTCTTGGGGGAGACAAGTCTATTGAATTTTAATCTGTTCTTAGTCAAAGACAGGCCAACCTGAATAAAAAAGAAACCTGAATCTGTAATACAGCTCTTTGAAAGCTCCCTATCTCACAGTCAGCACACATCTGGAGTTTCAGGGAACAATTTTCTACCGCAGTAAGTGCGGCCTGCATCCACTGCTGGACACTCACCTGACAAGCTCATCCGCACAGGCAGCAGCCACCTCCTCCTCAGCTTTCCGCTCATAGTATTTACAGAGGATGTTCTCTGGAAGCACTTTCTCCAGCTCGCTGGTGGGGAATGAACATGTGCAACTGCCCTCCATGCAGCTGAGCTCTGACTAGGGTTGGAAGGAAAGAGCTCAGGTTCAGTACGATACTAGCAAAAAACAATAGTACTCAGAACATTTCCAAATAAACCAGCCTTGCTTAGAGAGACTAGAGCTTAAGTCAGTGGAGATGACTGCCAGAGAATGGGTTTGCTTCAGAAAGAACAGGACTAATTAATCAAAGAGATCAGGCCTCAAACACTGGGCATGAAGATGCTGTTGATAGGTGGGATCACAGTTCATTCATTCCAAGTCCACTGTGACCAGAGCGACCTGTTATTTATGGCCCAACAAACAGCACGTTACATTCCTGCCAGTACAGTCATATAAAATACAGCTGCCAGTTTATGTATCTACATGAAATACAGATCCCAGAGCACAAAAGCATCCCACAATTTGATCATTGTATCTTGAGGCAAAGAAGCGAGCACACCTCAGAGCAGTTTAACGACTTGTTTAGAGCTCAGCTAAGTACCAGGATAATTGCTAAACTGGAGACCAAGAAGGTTACTAGTATCACAGATGAACCAACACCTAAATTAAGTTGGGATCACAGTGATACTGTGAAGGACAAACACTTTTAGCTAGGAGAAGACTGGCCAAGTCAGAGATAAGAGTGTGTTCTTTGTGCCGATACCACTGGTTTATTAAGTAGAACATCGATGAGTGCAAGTTACTGTTGTTACTATGAATGCTGTAGAAAGTTTTCCTAATAATCCAAGCTGCTAAGTATAGCGCATAAAAGATGGAGGTTAACAAAACTGAGATCCCACTCAAAGATCCCACTGTGAAGTTGTTGGCTTCATTTGATGGAGAGTCTGACTTACTGGATTTGGATTTCGGGACACAATTCCATTCAAATATTTCCTGGGAAATGCAGTTACACCTGATTTAAGCAACAACCCTACACAAACAGCAATGTGAGCTCCCAATAGCAGTTTACCCAGTTTCCCAGTTGGGAAATTCTTACCTTCCCAGAGCCAAACACTGCCTCCTGAGCGTATTTAATCAGGCACTCCTTGCAGAACAAGTGCCCATCTGCACACTGAGTTAGCTCTTCAAACGCAAACTCCCCATAACAACAACGGCACTCTATCATCTGTCCATCCTGCAGCCAGAAACAGAGGTATTAGCGTCACCATCATCATCAAAACGTCAATAGCTATAGCAACATACAGACACATACAACTGCAAGACAAGATGCCAGCAGTAATTCTAAAAAAAGAGCAACAGACACACACCATTCCATTAGATACCCTATTTGGTGGTCAAAACTCACTAAGAACAAGCAGAAACTCAGTTTTACATAACTTAATATCTACACGTCCCACTTGACAGGTTCCAAAAAGCTACAGAACACACAGTGTTTAATTCTTAGCTCAAGGCAGAGAAGCATCTTGCGTTCAGGAAGCTGCAATCGCCGGGAAGCAGCAGAGAGTACACACCACTCATGTGGGTGAACCAAGCTTCAGATCTGTTGCCCTTTACAGGAATATTTACCCATCTGCCTGGAGAGACCTTGTGGTTGTTCCCTGCAGGGGTGGGGAAGCTTGCTACTGTTAAAAAGTGTGCCCACTTCTTCAAAGGTCCAGCATCTTCTTCAAAGTTTGAAGATAAGCAGGCATAGAGAACACAAAGGTAATCCACAGCTGCTGAACTGATCTCTAACTCTTCTCTTTGTTTAAAGAGAGAGACCTGATTTACAGATTTTGAGAGTCCTTTCTGCAGATGAAGACCACTGGCACAGCTCCAACAACAGCAAGTCTATTTTAAACTGCCATAATGGTGGTAGCACGAGCAAACCCGGTACTATCCTATTGCAATGTTTTTTCTGGCCAGTGAAGATACAAGCAGCAGCTGACTGAGTGACTACAGATCATGACAGGCATCAATACTGTCTTGCTGGACTCAGCTCATCTACCTTTTCTAAGCACCAGCCAACAGACACTGCACAGGTTTTGCCAGCTCAGCAAATGCACCTTCAGGAAAAGCTCCATTACAGAAGCCAAAAAAAAGTCTGAAGTGGTGCACAACAGTACCTATGCTGAACACAGCGGGCCACATTATAGATACTGACCTTCTGGTACTGCTCCTCATTCATCTGTAGAGCAAGGAGGAAGTCTGCATGCTGTAAGAGAGACATGTGCATCTGTATTTACAGAAGAAACACAATTTTCCAGCCTTTACACTCTTCTACATTATCTCAAGATTTACAAACCACCATAAAAGGCTGGCTGCTTCCACCACCACTCAGCCCATCCTTCCAATCCATTAAGCTATTTATGATTCAGCTAAAACAGATGGGAGAAGCAAAGGCAGCAAGAACAAAGAACTGAATTCTATATTATGGAGGGTTGCTGGCTCAGGTTTCCATGGGCAGAGATGATCTCACCCAATGGGCTGCTCCAGAGAAAGCCCCAAAGAACATTAGCTTTGTGTTCAAAAGGAGACACTATCCATCTGCCTAAGAGACCAGGATCTTTAAGAAGCTCCTTTAGAAAAGGCTGTAGGTGCAGAGCAGTGAATTGAATTCAGTCTTTTCTCAGACTATGAGGGGAAGGCAACATCCAGCAAGCATTGGAGGATTCTGCTTCAAAACATATGGTCCTCAGCACAGGACAAGGTGTTCTGAAGACACAGGACTGCCAACTTGTGGAAGGCAGAGTGAGGGGACAGACTGCCTTGGGCCTGGTCATTATTCACCACCAGCACTGAGCTGCAATGACAAGCCCTAAAGCAGGAGAGAAGCCTGCTAACAATTAGAGGAAAGCATTAATTAGTAAAGCTTTTCCTACTATGTAGCAAAAAAAGGTCCAGAAGAATGTTTGCAAAAGTCACAGCTATATATTTAAGTACATATGAAATTGCACTTGGCTTTTTTCCCCTCAAAAAACACTGACTTGGGAAGTCATACAGGGTAACAGGTAGTAAAGGGCAAAGACAGTCAGTTATTCTATATTTTGTTCAGCGTTTGAATTTCTCTAAGAGGCAGATTTCCATGTTTAGGGCCAAGACCTCTACAGTAGTTGAAGTTGTTCACACCACAAGATCAAAGCCTGCTCCTACCACTCACCTCTGCCATCTCTTTAACTTTCTGCTCGTAGAATTCTTGCTCCAGTAGCACTGGTGGGAGAAGAGATACCTTATCATAGGACCTCCAGTGCCGTCTCTTATTCTCCAGGAAGAACATGCGCTTCTCTATTTTCACATCCCCTAAAGCAGAGTTAAAGGCACAATGAAATAGGATGGAGCAGCCAGAACAAAGCTTAAATCCTTCCTCCACACATGGCCAGCTGCATAACTTCAGCACCTCAAGCAGCATTGTACCAAGCAGAGGTACTAATGAAGAGTATCTCCAAAACAGATACCTGACAGTGGCAGAAACGGTTGTTTTGGTACCAGAGCCCTTTTCAAGGACAGCCCTTTCTACTGCTTCAATAACGATGCAGAGCACCACACATACAGCTGGGCATTTACCTTGCTCAAACTTGAAATCTATGTATGAATACTGATTCATTTCTTTTCTCCTCTTTCGTTTCCCACTGGTCTCGGGAGACAGCTCCTGCCATTTTTTGATAGCATCTGAAAAGGCCTAGAAAACAACATACAGACTTAAATCCTATTTGCTCCTGGGAGAAAGCAGAAGCACATACTTCAGATTGAAGCACAGTACAAACATCCATAACATGACCCAAAAGAGGAAAGCCGAACACCCCATATAGAGGCAAGAACACCTCCTTCCTTTGTCCTCCTTGTTGCTTTAGGTACCCAAAGCCACCATTCCGTGAAAACAAAACAGTTAAACGATACTTGTGAACACCTCAGCTATTAACTCTAATACAGCTGGAGTCCACTCTGATGCACCAGAGCTCGGTTGGGTTATTTAAAAACAAAGGAAGCTCAACCACTCAGTGCACAAGCAAGCGAGTAGAGAGACAAGGAGCTTTTGGTTAAGTCCTGGAAAAGTAAAGAAGGAAGCCCAAGCAAGAGGAGCATATCAGGAGTAGATCCAAGTCAAAAGCTTGGAGCCACATTTATGTTCAGTTTGTTGATAGTTAAAACAAGTGTCTTTGCAGCTCCATTACAGTGAAACTTTTATGAGGAATATAGGACTCATTCCACAAGTCATAATAAGAAGAAACAGGACAGCAAGATTAGGGCTTCTTTTCAATTACATGCAGTCAGTTAACTAAGAGGAGCAATTAAATGTGTTAAGATTTAGCTAAGTGTCTAGGCTTTATTGGCAATTATCCTGCACTTCAGCGGCAATGAGCAGGAACACTTCTCAGCTTAACACATCACCTACTATCCACTGGTGTTTCCCCAGTTCTCCTTTTAAAGAACAGTAAAAACTTCCTGCAGCATTCCATCTGGCCAACAAATTCCACTAGTCTCCACTAAGTGGATTAATACTTCTTAAAATGAAAGATTATTTTAAAAGCCCACAAGCACAGACTAGCAGATGGCTTAAGGTAAAAGACATCGTGCTGCTCTCCCCAGACACGGGAGATAACCCCAGGGAAGAAAACCGACTTGAACTGGAGAACCTTTCGTGTGATTGCATAGTGTCCCTTGAGTTCATGTAGCGCCCACTTAATGTCTTGGCTGCTCAGCATTTTGAAGTCTGCCATAAGGAGGTCGGCTGCCTGGATGAAGCACCGCTGATCTACTGGGGCAAGTTTGGAAAAGTCAAAGTAGTCCACTTTAGGCACCTAAGGAGAAAATGCAAAAGAAATAAAAAGGCTGCTATAAATACACACAAGAACACCTCAAACCGTGCTTTCGGTGACCAGAACCTTCTGCAAGACCACCTAAAATTCAGGTTATGTGGCACCCAGTTCTAAGCACCTATCTAGTCCCCAGCTCAGAGCACAGCGTGGGTGTGAAGGCTACTCATCTATGCACTTAGGTTACTAGAAATGCATTTAGGCTGCTAGAAAAGGTCAATAACTTTACTGGCTGAAGGTTGAGAGATGCTTCCAAGAATAGAAACAAGTACTCCGTATTTCTCTCAGGCCACACACAGCTATTTCAACATACTCCAAGTGGCTCTCTCAAAGAGAGAATTTTTTGTTAAATGGACTTTAAAAAAAAAATAAAATCCAGAAGCTGTAGGGAGATTTGCAGTTAGGAGGCTCAAAGGCAATGCCCAAAGGCCACACAAGAGAGACCTGAGGGCCAAATCTACTGCATGTGACAGAATGACCATGGAATTCTTCTATCAGTCATCAAAATGAACACTTTGGAGGGGGCAGCTGAGAGGCAGGCAGGGCACGGTGTCTTGCTGAAGGCAAGAATGAACACAGGGCAGATGTAAAACAGCAAAATAGGAAAGTCTCGGAAGTCATCTTGCAGGCAGTTAACTATTGCTATTTAATGCCCTTTTAAGTGTGCCCAGAGGCCTCCTATGAAAGTGTGGTTCAATCAAGCACTCTGCTAATAGGCACTGACAGAACCAAACATCCTGAGGTCCACTCGGGTTGAACAGACTTGGGGAGAGGCATGCTGGAGATGAAGACACTCTCACTTGCCTTTGTCTCATCTTGGCTGGCAAGCAGGCTGCTGCTGGGATTTAAAACCACTCTGCCTTCTTTCTTTGGGTAATCTGGATTTTCCAGAAGAAAGTTACAAAGTCTGAAAAGATAAATATAGTTACTTCAGGGTTTGGGAGCTCAGCTTCATTCCTCACTTGTCCAATTTTTAATAACCCATAATGATGGGCTAGGCAGGCAAGTCACAGCCTGCCTTGTAAGAGCCAAGGGAGGTCTTAGACTAGAGCAAACCGCAAATGAATCACTGAGAATTAACTAAAGAATGATCAGCTGCATGACTGCAGAAGGAAAAGCAGGTAGATCTGTCTTTCAACAGTAACACTGACATACCTGACACCTCTATGGGTGAGCTACTAACCAAACCAGCCTACATGTCTCCAGGCCAGAGATGACCCATCAGACTTACCGCCCCACTCACACCCATGGTAAACCCACGTAAAGTGGTGTCTCCTTTGAGGACATGTCAAATCCTGCACTGCTAAAAGTGTACTAACTTTCTGCTATTCCAGAATTAACACAGTGAAGGCAATAGAAGAAAGATCAGCCACAGTATTAGCAGCATTAATTGAAATCTAGCTGTTATCTACTGTGGCCTATACAAACACATCTATGGAAAAAACAACACAGAAACCTCTACAAAACCTGTGAAAGGCTGATGTCTTCCTCAACAAAAGCTTACAGATTCAAATCTGAATTAAAGCCGCTGGTCTCGATCTACTTTCACATTAGAGCAGAGACAGAAACACGTTTAAACTGTGCTTACATACAATATGGACTCTGAATATAGATTTCTTTGTAATAAAGCTTGAAATCACACCAGCATTGTCCACCTTCCACTAGAAATCGGTCTAGTGGGAACAGCTTTTAGAAAATCATCCCTAAAAATGGCTGAAAGAACTGCATACTGGCCTGTAAATGCAGCATACCTGAGATCCAATCACAACTACCAGGTAAATTTAGTTCAACTGAGTATTGCAGCTTAGAAAAGACTCCAGCAAGTAGTTCCAGAATACTCCATTGTCACCACCCACAAGTACCTCGGAAGCCCTTTTGAAAGGGAAGCTTGTTGTAGGCTCGCTGAATCAGATTTCCAGAGCTTATTCTGAAGCACCAGTAACCAGCTGTGCTAGCTGGGTCAGGCCACAGAAGCTGTCCCTCAGTTTCCCCAGCTGTGGAATAATATCCTTCTGAAAGGAGCTAGGACCAGCAATTAACATTTGTAAAACTTTTTGAATGAGAAGGTGCTAGGTTGCAGCAAAGACATAATTGCAGTTAATTTACATTCCTGATGTCAGAAATCAGTCCCTAATTAAGAAATCTGAACTGGCTCGAAGCATTAACCCACTATCAAGGCGTGATTACTTTAGCCCTGCTTTCACATTCAAAGCAGAGGCATTTCTTTTTGTTTAATCAGGTATTGACATATTGAGCCAGAAGCTTTTGACTGAGCGTGAATGCTGCTGCACACAAAAGCTGAATAGATGATACCCTGCTAAGAGGAGCTCCCACATCTTTCCCATCAGTTGAGAGTTTTAAGGCGATCACTTCGGAAAACAACACAATATCTTGGCACCCAGCATTTAACAGCTCCCAGCCCTCCCCCCCCATCCCTTTTTGTAGAAGATAACTGTTTTAATCCAACAAAACTGAAACTTCAACGAGCAGCTCAGATGCGGGGGTTTCAGCTGGGGCACATTTGAACTATTCTGCATGTTGCCATTGCAGCGCTCGGGATTTTCAGAGATGTTAACCTTCAACGTCTGACAATTAGTTAAGTGGGTCCCAGCGCGCAACGCACGCACACTCCCAGCACTGTTCATTAATATCTGCACCACAGGACACAGAGCCAGCTAAAAGCCTCATCCCTGCCCAAACCCAGCCACCCTTATTTATGATATTTCAAGCCTGATTCAGCTTGACACACCATGGAGATCAAAGAGACCCTGGCAGCGAGGCTGACCAGCGCTTTGACCCATTTGTTCTCGCACAAAAGATGCGGGGACAACTCAAAAGGTAGTTTGGTTAAAGGAATAAAAATATGGAGAAGAAATCTTTATCATCCAGTAAGTGGGTACCGCACCGCTGAGCAGACACTGTAGATGGCCTCCAGGGAAGCCTGTAAGCACCTTTTCATCTCACTGGGTCTGCGGCACACAATAGGAGAAAAGAGATTTCGGGAGCAAAAAGGGAAGGAACACATTAAGACCAACAGAAGCCGATAGTGGGATTTAATTCTATCAGGCTTCGCTAAATCCCCACAGGACACAATAACGAGGTTTTTTTCCACATAATCTGGGAGAGGCTCCTGCAGCCAGATGCCCGACTTCAACGGCAGGCAGATGCCTGACTGCCCCAAGGCATGGCCCTACCAGTCTCCCGCCCTCCCAACGCAACCACCCACACCAAGGTGCGCCACGTACACGGCACAGGCACCCGAAAGCTCCTCTTAGGCTGACCACACCACTGCTGCGGGGAAAGCACTTTGGAAAGACAAACAAAAAGTTAGTCTGATGGCTTTCTAACCAAGAAGCTCACCTTTAGGGACGTGACTTCACAAGACGGGAAAAGGCAGCAGAATAGGAAGTCTACGCCCAGTGGACGCGATCATCTTTAGCTCCTCGCCAGTTCACTTCTTTATGGTCCAATAACTAATTCTAAGCCTCACACACTTAAATACTGCTTAATTAGCGCCCTAGTTAAGTGGAAAGGGCACCAAATTCACACAAGATAGAGTGAATACTCTGGCAACCACCATCTATTATTCATCCTATCACATAATAACTAGTTTAAACACATTTGGGATAGCAGCGACAGCTGCAGAGTAAGAGAGAGGGGGCACCTAGCACCAGACACCCGTCACGAGTGATTTACTTCAAACCACTCTCCCCTCTGTGCTGCTGGTGCCAACACACGCAATCCTTTGCTCTTCAGCTGTGCAAGCTTCACCCAAAAGGGCAGGGAGATGATGCAACTGCCAATGAGGTTAATGACTTTTTTTAAGCTTCTGATTCTAATGTGACTCCCAGAGATATTGAGCATGATGAACACCAAGGGATTCTTGAGCTGCTAACACAACTGGGAAAGCAACAGCCCTTACACTCCCCACTCCTTTTATTTCCTTTCGGCTCATGTTTCTGCTCAGTTTGACCAAAATCAGCCTTTCAACAAATACCTACAATCGATCCTACCGGTCCTTAAATGTGTTTGCTCTGGTCTATCAGCAAGAAGTGCTGCGAGAGAACTCAAAAAGTATCACTGCTACTTGATCATGTAAATGGGACAGAAGCCAACGTGACACTAAATAAGGGAGTCAGGTCAACTTTACCTGGAAAAAGCCAAAAGCCAGTGAAATTAAAAGGCAGGAAACGGTTTTCTCCAACTCATCAACCCCCCTTAGTACTATGCTTTACAGAAGTCATCTCAACACCTTAATCCTGACACTCCCCCTTTTTAAGAACCCTAGTGATGGTTAAGAGGAAATGATACGCAATATCTTAAATAAGCAAACAATCTTAAAAGTAGAGATGCTACAGTACATCAGAATTAGCAAGAATTTAAGAAAAGCTCTATTAGAAGGAAAAAAAGATTCTCTGCTCTTTGGCACTGTCACCACAGCGCTGACTCCCAGCCTGGATATGCTCTGGAACAGCATCATCAGTGGGTGGGGAAGCGGGAATGTGACTGCAGCCGGACTCTTATACAATACACCCTGGCTCAGCTCTGTACTTACACATTTAAGTCATAGCAGTTCTGGATGCTGATTAGCTCTTCGATATATTCCTTTGTCACATCTGGGAATCTTGCTTCCTACAGTAGGAAAAGCTAAAGGTTATGTAGGTATTAGGGGAGCCGTGTAGTACAACTTAGCAACAGAAATGAAGAGATTTATAGGTAATTATCTAGCACACTCCTAAGACAAGAGCCAAAATGGATTTCAAGAGACCATTTATATCCATCCTGCCTGGATTCTGCAAGCTGTCACCTTTCCATTGTTCCCCAGAATGATTGCTAGCAGCTCTTTCTCTCAAGAAGAGCACGAATAGTGATGTGAATGGCCATGAGCAGCTGGCCTAGTGAGTGATTCAGGTTGGATGGAAAGAGGAGAGGCACGTAAGTATGATCTACAACACAAGAAAAGCTAATATTTACCTTCAGACAGAAGATTAAGGACTGTGTGCTGAAATACAACATTCCAAGGCAAAAGGAAAAAAACCAACAATACGTACACCCACCCGCAGCACCCAGACACGCCAGCAACGAGATCAGAATAGAGAACAAACCTTTGTGGGCATTTCCGTGAAAGCTCTCCCAGCATTAGCCACGTAGCAAAGAGCAGCCTTTCCTGCTCTCCTGGGGGGTTCCTGCACAGCTATTGCAAGCAATTGTACCAACCATCGTCTGCTTTGCAAGACTGGGCTGGTCAGGGTTGTCAAGCAATGCCAGAGTATCTACTTACCCATCTAAAGCAAGTCACTGATCAACAAAAGTTTTAATTGGAAAGAATAGAAATTTGTTGGACTGCTCCTTAAAGACTATTTTCCTCAGCCCCTCAGAGTCAGATATGGGATGTGGAGGGAAGACTTGGAGGGGATGGTGGCAGTGGCATAAGATACAGATGCAGTAAAACACAGTTGTTTGCAAAAACATTCCCTAAGGCATCAAGAGACCCTTCCTCCCTAGCAACCAAGAGGAGGAGTGTGCACTGGAGGGGAAAACATTAGACATGTGAAGCATCACCACGTTTCTTGCACCATGTTGCCCGAGCTGCTGAATACACCAAAGGTTCAGGAATATCCTTCTTGGTGGTCCAGTTCTTGTAGCTACTGCCTGCCCCTCATGCTAAACTTGACAGAGAGTGAAAGGGGTGTGTGGAGTTAGCATACATAAGTCTTCATGCTGCTTTTCCCATAATTCCTCAGTGCTGCTGCTTGGAAATCCACACTGCAAGGACAACCATTACCCCTGACCACCACAGTGGCCTTAACACGGCCATGGACCAAGCTACTTTAGGAGAGGCAGCTGAAAGCAGCCACGGCTCCCAGCCAGGTGCCTCTAAACCTTCTCTACGCCACCCTCTATCCCTCTCTGCCGGTGTTTAGTGTCTTAGTTCTGCTCCTTTAGGTCTACATCCATTCCCAAACCAGCTCTATAGAGCTGGGTTCACTGCATGCTCCTCACTTGGCAGGTAGCTGAGTCTCAGCCAAAGCGAGGCGGATTTGCAGCTGAAGGCAAGAGGGCTGTGCTTTGAACGTGAAACACAACAAACCTTGAAAAACCTGCCTGAGAAGAATATGCACGCAGAAGGCAAACAAGGCCTGGGAATACTCACAGTCTCTCTGATGAGCAGTGCAGTGAGGTCTTGCTCCTGGCCAGCAGCTCCTTGTTCTGGCACATTACTAGAGCCAAGTTCATGAGAGTCCTGTGCAGGGAATGCTGGACCTGGCTGTTCATTGTCTATCACTGCCTGCTGACCGGTTTCTTCTGGTGGATGTGCTGGCTGGGGTGAAGCAGGACCTGGAATCCCATCCTGTGGTGGTTCGGGTCGGGGGAAGGCTGGCCCAGGAGCCTCCTCTCCATAGGCCCTCAAAGATCCTGGGTCTGCTTCAGGCTGCGCTTGCTGAGGAGCACAACCGCTTACTACGGCATGTGGCTCACCTTCCAAGGGCTGTAAGTACACGTGATCCAGCTGCCTGTTCTCCTGGATCTCCTGGTCTCTGGTAGTTGCAGCAGCTGTTCCGCCGAGGTTTTGCTCTGGCTCCAAGCCCTGTCCTTGCCCTCCCTGGGCTTCCACCTTTTCTCCCTGTTGTGGTGGAAGGTCTGCACTCTCCAGACTCGTTTCTCTTTTAACAATAGGCTGTGGATTTGTCTTTATTGCTGGAAGCAAACTTGGGCCAGGCTCCTGGTCGCCTGTAAGTTCAACCTTGGAGTCATTAAGCTCAGATGACGCAGACTGCTGCAAGGCAACATTCATATTCTCATCCCTGCTTGGTCCAGCACTGTGCTCCCCCACGTGATTATATCGGTCTCCCTGGCACAGCAAAGTTAAGTTCTCATCTTGCAGATATACGTTCCTTGAGGGCTCAACAGCACTTTTAGATCTTCCTTCTTCCACAGTGTTTGCATCCTGCCACTGAGCAGCAGGTCTGATGACATTGGGACGCAGAAGCTGCTGACTCTTTGGGGTCTAAAAAGAAGACAGACAAGAGTAAGTAGGAGTTCTTGTCTGTACGTCAGAATCCTTCCTCCAGATGATCTTTTGCATTTAATCAAATTTCTGATGGGAAAAGAAAAGTGCGTTTAGCAAGGTGCTTAATAAGGCATGAAACGGCAAGCCACATACCTTTGTTTCACTGAACTCCATCCTTGGTCTGTCCCCAGGTACTAAAAGCACATTTGACGGAACTGGGGATGCACAGGACTTTGAGTGGAATAATTTGCTAAGCTCACCTCAGTCCTCACTTCCCTCGCAGTAAAATAGTCTGGGAAGGAAGAACTAACTGATAGCGTATTTACCTTCTCTATTTAAACAGGCAGGAACCAAAGCTGAAAACATTCATCTCTAGCCTTGTTCTTGCTTCTGGCAGACCTGCTGCTGGTGTGTGCAAGTGTCTGAATATTCTCTGCTACCGTTTTCAACTATAAAGCAGGTCAGCTTCCCAACCCTCTTTCTTAATGATTCTGGTTACTTTAACAGAAAAGTGCAATATATTCTTAATGTAGTTTAGATATTAAATTAGACACTTAAAATAATCAGGATAAGCTAAAGCCTTTGGCCCTTTTCTGTGTGACTGCCTGTGCGGGTGGAAAGAGATTTATCAGGTGGGCTGGCCTTGTAAAACTGCAAAAATGTACATGCCTGCAACAGCCTGACAAGAATCTAGAGTAGCACAGAGGAATATAAAATATACAAGGTCAAACAAGGCATGCTTTGAAAACCTGCCTTCTAAGGAACATCAAGTCCTCTCACAAAGCACTCCACTGTTCTGGGTTTAGATAGAGAACTTTATGGAAGCTACAGCCTTTGTTAAGCAGAACTTTAACTACAATGCTGTTTAACAGTCTCATTTTCCTCTCCTGTGCCCAAAATATGATTAAACACTTATCACCAGTAAAATGCCATCATCTAAACATTCGTCTCAGACATCCTAAGTAAATTACGGCAACCGGACAGGACGCTCAAAGGACTGCATCAGATATTTGCACAGGAGCTGGCTCTAAAGGCCAAAAATAAAGCAGGACAAGTGCAAGGATGAAAAATTACCTCTGCCAAGATGACTACATCATCGTCGTCTTCCTCATGCTGCTGTTCTGCTGGCGTTTCTAGCAATGAAGGTAATTCTTCATCTGAGGAATCTGATATTGTGATAAGACCTTCGTCCCTGCGGTTTATCCAGTCTGTAGTAAAGCAAGTAAGGTTAGCTCTTTGCTGAAGGTAAATAACCAAAATTATGGCAGGGTACAAGCCCTGGAACATCTGAAAAAGCAATCTTCCTATTTGCATTGCAGCGATGGTGAAGAGCAGCTCAAAGGTCACAGGTTCCTCTGCAAATTACTGCTACAGCCACTCCTACCCCCATGGGCTGTCTGAGCAAAACATCTGTACAAGCTACAGCTCAGCACGACAGAATGTGCAGGAAACCCTCATACACTTAGGCAGAGATTATTCCAGCTTAAACTTCATCACAAGTCAAGCTGCTGCAAAAATTCTGAACAAGCCATGCACAAAGCACTTCCTAATTTTTGCAGAGACCTGCTGAACTTTCAGTCTCTTGTGGATGATACTTTTTATTTTACTGATGTGCAGCGCGTTCCAGGAGAGATAATGTTCCCTGTGTAATTTAGCCTCTTCTGAAAGAGGAGGACTTTGCAGGAGTACCTTAGGCAAGACCAAGATGAGGCCTTTGGCTGTGGGCGCAGAAAATATCCTGCTATTAGGTGACAATCTCGTCCCTCAAAGCTTGTCAAGAGCGGAATATAGATGCTATTGAGCACAGCTGCTGGAATGCAGGAGAGACACTGCAGCCAGGAACAGAGGGTTTCTGTACTGCAGAGTCAGCACACAGCCGTGCTTCCCCTACGATCTGACACAACATTTTGGCTTGTGCTTTAGCCAAGTGTTCATGAGCATTCATTTATCACCTTTCAGGCGTACACACAAAGCATCATTTTGAATTCCACCCTTGAAGGAACAGGTGCCACTGCGTACGGCCCTGTGAGGATAGGAACGCTGAGCCAGCCTCCCTCCAAGGTCCTCGGAGGGGTGGAACACCATAAGCCCCTCAGATCTGCTGAAATACCTCTACGCGGTGCTCCCAAGAAGTCAGCAATCTGCCTTAAGGCGGTACAACGTGAGAAAGGCAAGAGCCAAATATTTTGCATGTCAGCATAAAATGAGAATTCTCTGTAGGTGGCTGTGAAGTGAGTGTAAGAGCAGCGTATGACACAACAAACCAGACCACCAGCAGCTCCCGCTGACAGCACTCCTGCGAGTCTTCTATGGATCCTGCTGCTTGTAAGCAACGATTTACAGAGCGAGTTTTGAAAACACGCACCAGCCGGTACTCACCTTTCCCTCTGTGCCTATGGAAGCTGTTCAAGTTAATTACTTCTTCATTTTTACCTCGCTCTGCCATTTTAAACAGCTGTACCCAAGTGTCAAGGCCCAGGCATGGCAGTCAGGCTTGCATGAGGAACTACAAGAGAAAATAAAACCAGAAAAGAGTAAGGCAAACTCGGCAGCACTCTAATCAGGCTTTCCCAAGAGTAAGCTGCTAGATCATTTTGGGGGTTTTCCTGGCTCTCCCAGCAGTCTCTCCATGAGGATGGAGAGGCTGTGCCATCTTCTCAGTGTCTAAAAGTAGACATGCTTCTGTTATTTTCTGTTCCAACAGTTAAGACAGACAACTGACAAGTGCAATCAGGGCCAAGAAGCCTCTCTGGCAAAGACACGAAGATGCTCATAGCTATGCAACCACAGAAAGGGAGGGGGGATGCAATCCTGTCCAGCCAGGGCTCGAGCCCTCCCCAAACGTGGATCTTCTCCCGTTTCCAAAAGATCAACAACCGGATTCATTAACTCACATAGTGCCGTTTCTGCCACCATCTACTGGCAAGAACAAGAGCCACTTGCCTGAGCTGCCACAGTGCAACACCATGAGCCTGCATCTCAGACAGACCAGTTGATGCCATTACAACCACCC
The DNA here is from genome assembly GCA_033124195.1 of Coracias cyanogaster. Classification (NCBI taxonomy): domain Eukaryota; kingdom Metazoa; phylum Chordata; class Aves; order Coraciiformes; family Coraciidae; genus Coracias; species Coracias cyanogaster. The sequence goes on from JAVSBS010024347.1 coordinate 70,928, forward strand.
CCATCACTCACGGTGCCATGGAGTCACACCATGTACAAGTGCTGCGAGGTGAACAGCCAATATCATGGGCCAGACCTGGCAGCCCAGCTGCGGAGGAGCTGAAGCGAGCCACGCTGCTGACCTGGGGACACCAGCACCACCCTCCAAATTCCTCCCGGGTCACCAAGCTGAGGCACACCTTCAGAGGGACCAGAGATGCTTGGAGCTCACCTCCACAACACCCATGCTGGCACATCAGAAGGAAGCTGCAGGCCTGGCCAGGCAGTGTAGAAGTATGTTTTGTGCCTGCGCTGAAAACCAGCCTGGGAACAAGGCTCACCTACAGAGCACGCTTTCTTGCCACCATCTGTTATTTTAAAGTGACTTCCCTGATTTGTGACACGTTGCCTCCTCAATGAGGGTTTGCTACAAATTCCAGGATATGCCACCTGCTCTCAAACTGAAAAGAGAGCACGACAGGGATCAGGTTCCTTCACAGGACTCCACTTTTGGGACAAAACATTTTCCAACCCCACCTGTTCTCAGAGAGACACAATAAGCCGGCTGGAGGCTCCTGAAAGGATTAGGAGTTCAGAGGAATCTCTGCAACCTGAACAGTAGGTTTCCATTTTATGCTCTGTCAGCTTATAGCTCTCAATTCCCACTATAGTAGAGCAGCTGAATACATACGGGAACTCCGAGCACAGTTTGATCCCTGGAATGAGAAAGGGGGTCTTTTTATTGAGAAGTATTCATCTCATTATTAGAGCATGGAGGAATCTGTATTATTAAATATTTACTGATGCAGAAGTTGGAAGAAGATGGTGGGTCTGCTGTAAAATCCTGTTTGCTAGTACACAAGAGCAGTGTAAATTCCTCCTCAATAATTCTACTTAACCTGCTCTGCAGGGAACAGGATTTGCAGCTAGAACAGCAAAATGAAGAAATCCGTTCAGATGCATGTGATGTGCTCCTAGCTATACACCCCTCCCAGGAACCAGCCATTGCCGTGCTCAAATAACAATTAAAAAGCGTAATTTAGCACTTTAATGCACCAAACCCAGAAATTTGCCGCATTTCTCCCATTTCCCAGAAAGCGTATGTTGCATGGCAGCACTGAGAGCTTTGGGCAGAACACTCCCTCCTCCTGCAGACCAGTCTGCCCAGACAGGGACGACAGCCTCGCTCCACAGGCACTGGGATAAACAAGGAAGGCAGTGGAGTTTTCCCATCTCGCTGAACACACACCAAGGGTGGCAGCAGCACAGCTCAGCGCCTGAAGCAGCCTTCTCCGGAGGGAACCTCCACCATGAAGGTCTTCAAATAACACCATCACCTAGTCCCAGCACTGGTGATGGTCCAACTTCGAGTGGGACATCAGACTAGGGAACTGCAGAGGCCTCTTTTAACCACCATTACTACAAATAAGCAACCATGCCTATATCTGAGCCCTGACACCACAGTAGCACACGCTATTTTCAGGAGCAGCTCTAAGAGCATCATGGACGTACTGATGATTTGAAAGCGCTTCAAAACCAAGACTTTGGTGAGTGTTTCCACTATGTTCTTTGGCTTCTGCCTTATAAGCAGGGAGAAAAATATTGCTTTATTTGCTGGAATGGCACGAAAGTACTGTCCCCATCACTGCAGAGAGGTGCTGGAGCAGCAGCTCAGCAGCTGGGTCACTGGGAGTGTACCTGGTGAAAGCTCTGCTCTTTTTGAAAGGTCACATCCACATTATTACAGCTGTATTTTCCCTGGTACTCGTGAATAGCTGCCACCTAGTCCTGCACAGCATTCTTCCATCCTTAGCCCTCTCAGTACTTTAGAAAACAAGATCAATACACTTCTTGCCATTTAAAGATGGAAAAATGGAAGCAGGGAAAGGACCAGTGTGGCCAAGGCCACCAAACAGGCCAGCAGCAAAGCCAGGAGCATCACCCAGGCCTCTTCAGCTCATATACCCATGCCAATCACTTCTACTTCCCAGCAGGCTGGTCCTACAAAGGACTCCTTGCAACAACTCACGGCCCCGGCACAACTAGCACCCAGCTCGGCTGCCTTCATGCATGCTCATGCTCAAAGGAACCTCTTGGCAAGCAAAAATGGCAAAGGATCATTCCGAGACTGGCTGGAGAGGAACAACAACGTTCATGACAGCCACAGATCAGCCCTCGTTGCATCAAGCGGTGCGGACGGAGGCTAGACAGGTGTCTGCTCGGATCTTCTCTGAGCAAAGCTCAGTGGCTTGGATATTTCTCCCCTAAAGGGTCACACGATGCGTTAGTAGAGCCGCGTACGCGTGTACATGCGAGTGGATCGACACCACAAACACTTGGCACAGTCACCAAAAAATCTTCTCCCAAATAGTTCAAACGGTGCTTTGTTCAACGCTGGCTAAACCACAGCTCTTCACACCCAAGGACAACGAATAAGCCACATGGCTAACAGATTATATTCTTTATAAGCTCCTCTGGTTTGTGTAGAGAGGAACTTGTACACTTCAACTATGAGCATCAAGAAAGAGGTACAGGAAATAATCTGAAATAAAATTTTGGGATAAGAGACTGTCTGCCCACCTGGACAAGAGAAAGATGCAGACACATCCCTGAAAGATTGATGATGGTTTAAAAGCAGCAATATAATAAATAGCGTTAACTGTAATACACAGTCAAGACAACAAAAAAAAGCTAAGCCTGGAAAGAACTGGCAATGTACCACTTTTCTATTTCAAAATAGACTGCGTAAAACCCCAAGCAGCTTAATAAAGCACTGCTTTGAGGGTAAAAGCCAAGTTTCCACCGAGAGGCAGCAGTTCATTTTGTCCACACTCAATACAGAGCTGAGGTTTAAATAAATATCTATAAGCATGGGCCAGTTCCATCTAGTGGCATGAATAAGAAGTTTATTCATGTTTATAGCATTATGCCGCCAAAAAACGTGAAGTAACAAGATCAAAGTCACCCTTGGGTCTTGCTCTACATAAACAACACAATAAAAAGTAAGTAAGACAGATGGAAAGAAGCTATCCCACACTACCTCAGTGATTTCTGCATCTATTTATAAGTAAAGAATAAGGCTACGAAGCTCTAACACGACCAACAGCTTTTCTGCAATGCCATTAAGGACAGGATACGAGAACCATTTCAAAAGAAACGGCAGAAATACACCTGGCAAGCTCCTTTTGTCTTTCCTCCTTTTTCTTACAAAGTCCCACCTGCACTACAGCACACCAAACTGGATTGGGGACTTGAAACCCTACACAGCATCTGGGTGACACCAAACTCCTGGCAAGACTTCAAAGCCACCCACTGCCAGTGCAGTGAGACCTGCCACGCTGACAATGGGGTTCCATCAAATCTCTGCTCTGTTTTCCACATGACTCCATGGGTTCATGACTCTGCACATCCAAGTTGTTTCAGAAATCCCCCATTGAGGTTTTTCCTACAGCAACTTCAGGAGAAGAACCCATTAACAGAACAGCTACTGGGAAAAAAAATAAAACCCAGAGGCCATCAGGGACTTATGTACAACCATTCTCTGAACCAACTAGATCTCAGACTGACAGCTGACGTCACACATACTTTCCAAACAAGCTTCTCATACGTTCAAAAATAGAATCTGCAAAACCACTGATCTCAACAGCTACTACGAGTTGCTGGATCAGCTGCAAAGAGGTGAAGCAGGTCTCAGGTGCACACAGAACGCTTATGCGAGGTTTCCAAAGCCTGTTCAAAATCCCTGCAAACACCACGTTACGTATTTTTAGCCTAACCTAAAAATAGCAAGCATCGGGATGGTGCATACATTTAAACCCCTGGTATACGCAGGCGTTTCTGGACTGCAGGAATTGGAGCAGAACTCAAATCCGCTCCCTCCACCTCACATCTGTGCTGCAATGAGCATCTTCAGGCAGCGCTGGAATTTAAAGTGACGATCGAGGGGCAACCCCCCCTCCTAGACACAGTGTAATGGGCTTTTCCCCACACTTGCAGCATTTGAAATCTTGAACTCCCACATACCCAAGACGGGACTAGACTCAAAGTGCTCTTTTCTGGCTCTACCTCAAAGCGACAGGACCAGAGAGAAAGCACTGCAGGGAGGTAGGAATTAAAATCCCAACCAAATGTGGGGGAAAAGCTAAAAAAAAAAAAAAAGCGCAACTTGAAAGAGATGTCAGCAACATCAAATCATGGTGTGTTTTAGCTTCTCCCCCATACTGCAACACCGCTGTTGCTCACCTACGTTGACAGAAGAGCATCAACTCCCACTCGCTGCCTGCGGGCAGCAAACGTGTCTGCTGGTAGCCTGCGAGCAAGGTGAATTGCTGGCTCCTTTCAAGCTGCTAAAACAAAGAGAAGCTACTTAAATAATGCATGGCTTGTGACACCCAGCAAAGTGAAAAGCTAGAAAATTCAGCCCTTAAAAGAAAAGCAAGCACAACAGAAGGGAAATGAACCAGCTCGACTTACTGTGAAGCATTTCATTGAAACATTTCAAAGGGTTCACGGTTTGCTGGGGGCTGCTCCTTCCAACAGTCACTTAGCAAAACCAGGGAGAGTTTAACAGCGGTTGATCGTGTTAAGCGACATCATCCCACCTGAAAATTAGAAATCCCCTGATCATCAGCCCAACGAGAACTGCCATACACAAACAAGTCCTATTTGCTGTGCACAAGGCAGCTACTGCTGCTGCATCGCACCTCGTGAGGGAATAAAGCCGCAGGTTCACCCTGAGGGTGGTGAGACACTGGCCCAGGTTGCCCAGGGAGGTTGTGGATGCTCCAGCCCTGGAGGTGTTCAAGGCCAGGCTGGACAGGGCCTTGAGCAACCTGGTCTAGTGGGAGGTGTCTCTTCCACAGCAGGGGGGTTGGAATTAGATGATCTTTGAGGTCCTTCCAACCATTCTATGATTAGGTTACAACATGGACCTGCTGCAGGGCTTCTGAGTGGCTCTGCCCGGAAGCCTGCCCACAGCTCAGGAAAAAGCGGGAAACCAAAACAAAAGCAGTGGCCCCAGCCCAAAAGCCTTTGCCCTGGCCTCCTGAAGAGAGGAGTGTGGGCAGTGGCTTGAAGGCAAGACCACCTGGCTTCCAGCAGTGGCTCGGTTTGGTAAGACCATTACAACCAGCTATGGACACCACACAAAAGCTCATCTCGGGAGCACAGAAGAGGGGTAGGCTTAAGACAACCGCATCCAGGTAGCTCTGCCACCGATTTCTGGACCTGTAGCATGTGCTGAAGAGGAACGGCATACTAGAAGATCATTTAACAACATTAAATTGATAATTGGTGTAAGTGTTAAAACACTCCCTAAGTGCTTCACAACGCATTAGCAGCTGGCTTGGTTTACCAAACGATTTCAGACAGACATGTCATAGAAGGTGTACAACAGAATTCCTGAGAAAAATCAAGGAAAAGAGTTGAAGTGGACAATTCTGTCTCCATTGAGAGCCAGGTAACACAGTGCTACTACAGAAAGCCACAAAATTGACCTCGTCACACCAAAAGCTAAGACGATAACACTAGAAGCATTTTGTGGCAAGTAAATCAAAACCGCTTAACCCCCGGTAGATACAAGACAGCCAACACACACAGAGAGTCCAGAAAATACCTCAGGAGAGCAGCCACTATTTCTGCAGCCACACCAGCATCATAACTGGCCTCAGAAGCAGTGCTCCAGACGAGACCGTTATTTTGGGGCACTGGGCATAAACTGGAACCCAGGAGGTTGTGCCTAAACACAAGCAAAAACTTATTTGCTGTGAGGGTGTCCGAGCCTGGCCCAGGCTGCCCAGAGAGGTTGTGGAGTCTCCTTCTCTGGAGAGGTTCCAAACCTGCCTGGATGCGATCCTGGGCCCCCTGCTCTGGGTGACCTGCTGGAGTGGGGGGGTTGGGCAAAATGATCTCCAGAGGTCCCTTCCAACCCCTACCATGCTGTGAAGAGGGATAGGGAGAGAAGCTTCTCTCCAGAAGCTTCTCTGGCTGCAATCACAACTTCTAGTTATCTCACAAAAGGTCCCTATTCCTCACTCCCTCTCACCCAAGAAGAAAAGCCACATTATGAAACACGAACTGAGGCAAGCAATGTCCTTTCCACCAAGGCTTCCGTTGATGTGAGCTCCCTCAGTAACTCCAGAGCATTTAGTGATCACAGCATCGACAAAAAGCAAACTATGACGTGCCTAGCAGGGGGCTCTCCGGCTTTACTAACATCCTGCTTGTGGCTAGAACAAGGACCATGTGTAGTAGCTTCATGCAGAGCTTCGCTGGGCATTTTTACAGCCAATTCTCCATCAGAGGCATTACCAAGAACACAGCAGAAGGTATTTTGTAAAGACAGGTTGTGGATCAACAGGGTACAAGCTACATTGACGCATCATTGCTCGAGACTATTGAAAATTGCTTAGTCAGGAGCGGTTAAGAGAGCAGACTTTTAAGGATTACTTGGGTTCAAATCTCTAGCTATACTTTCCCCATTTTGTAAGTCAGCTTTGGACTTACAGGAAACATCTCGACAGCCTGAACATCACAAGACTTCTAACCAACCTCACTTGCAGTTCATCCTTCCATTAAAGTGACAGTATCTCTTAATCATATTTTTTTTTAATACCCAATAACTCAATTTTTATCACATCTATTAACACAAAGTAGAAGAGAAAAGAAATCTGTCCACTTTTGTCTTATTCAGCTAACAGCTGCTCACCTACAGTGATCCCAGTTTTCCTAGGGAAACCAGTCTGTGCTCTGGGAGCTCTTCTCTAAAACAGACTGTTTTGAACCACATATTTATTTTCCAAAAATGGGCAACTACTAATTCAACTCAACTGAGTTTCTGATGCCTTCAAGCATGACTAGTATCAAGGTCAACTGCTAGGTGTTTCAGTGCCGCTCCATGACTCCTGTTGGTCCTTCTGCTAAATAACAGGGCTCTGTATCATCCCATCTCTCTGACCAGCATGAGACTGCTAATTTTGACGAACACTCTGCACAAGAGGTGGGGAGCTCTGAATCAATCACTTGCCTCCCCTATCAGATTGAGTCCTGGAAAGAAAAGTTAAAATCTACAAAGTCTGGCTAGAAAGAAGGATTCCTGCCATTGCCTTGAACAGCTCACTTTAGGAGCAAAGTGAAAACTCATGAATTTGAGGGAGGGAGGAAGAGGCTTTTCTGCAGTTAGCTCCTCAACCTGCTGACACGTGGAACATCACACTGTAGAACCCCCCAGATCCAAACCCTCCCTCCCACATCACAAGCAGGTGCCAGCTTGGCATGTGGTGCTCACACAATTCTGACACCAGCAGCTCAGCGCTTGGCTACAGCGGCACACACACAAACCCAGCCTCTCTGGGTTCACAGCCTATCTCCCAAACCATCATTCTGAAGAACTGTTTTGTTCCGATTTTGCAGTGTAAGGGCGGGGATGAATGAAAGGGCATGTGAAGCTATGTGATTTGCAGCTTTGCTCCTTACAGAACGAGTTTTACTTCTAGTTTCCTTGCCCCGAACTCATGTGTATCCCAAGAGGAGGGGGCAGAGGCTCCTTCCTCTGCACAGCACTGTTATTAAACCCACCGGTGCCTGCAAGAGTCAAACTTCAGGGACTACCAGGGGCTGCACATTCCTGTCACAGCTCCATGTAACATCAATTACATCTCCCTTCTCTTCTCCATCAACCCAGCGGCACAAAGAAGAGAACAAGAAACACCCTACGCACCCCAGGATGTACCTGAGAGTGCTCCTCTCAGTTGTACTTCAGAGCTCTCTAGGGAAAAGGAACCAGAATTTCCTCTCCAAATCCTTAGTAGCTTTTTTCCTTTTTTCTTTTACGGGATCCTGAATGTCACCTTTAAAAGGCACAACAGAACAAAGAAAACCAAGCACAAGCTTTTAGATAGTTAAGTTGAATTCACGTCTTCAGGAGCCTTCAGGAGACCATCTTAGCACCATTTTTCACTGGAGAGGAAGCAGAGGAATCTTTAAGGAGTTGAAGGTTGCTGGTGAGAGTAACCCTAGGACAGACTGTGGCACCCACAACCCCACAGATGAGCAACCAGGAGCCTGCTCCGCTCACAGCCCGGCTGGCGAGGGGCGCTGGGACACAGGCTGCGCACAACCGGCAAACCGCTGCTAAAAGCAGCAGTGAGGGACTAACAAAGACCAAAGTAAGAGGGCTGGAAGAGTCTGTTTCAGTTGCAGCAACAGCCAGAGGACTTCAAAATCATGAAGGATTGACAGGTTGCAATGGCATCGTAGAGCTTAAGCTGCTGCCCAGCAGTGCAACTCTGGAGAAAACTGTCTAAATTGCACTTGGGAAGTTGTGTTCTAGGAAAAAAAAAGCATAATACACCACCAGGAGAAAATGTGAGAAGGAAGGTGATTTTTAAAAAAATTTATTTTATTTTGAATGTGACCTAAACCTATCACAAGAAACTGTGCTTTCAAGGACAGCTGCAGTCTGCAAAGCACACCTCACCTCATTTCACAAAGCTGCTGACAATAAAAAGCTGAGACTTGACCTTCAGTTGGCACAGAAGGAAAAAAAAAAAAAATCCTGACTTGTTGCAGTAGCCCACCTTAGCAAAAAGGAAGGTTTCTGCGCTTTCAGAATTATTGACTTAAAAGCTTGCCACCAACCATGCTAGGTGTCAAACACCCCAGACCTAAAGACTTCCAAATGGAATGACTTCACAGGTCACAGATTCTGGTTCTTACAGCTGTACCTTTTTTTGGAGCCATGTTAAGCCATAATTCCAAAAGTCAGCGGCCAGAAGCTGTAGCTTCATGTTAAGAATGGTTTCACTGAAATACCCGCTTAAGAAGGTCACGTTCCCACACCACAACTTGTTGCCTCCTCTCACGCTGAGCTCCACCAGCATTTGTTACAGCTTTGACAAGAAATGCCCTGGAAATTTTTTTTCATAGGATTCAGACAGATAACTTCTCTCCTCACAAATCCACCACAGCATAACAGGGAGAAAAGAACTAAGACGTTAAAAAAAACTGCAAGAAGAGGGAAGATCTTAAACTGCAGCCTGGAAGATGACACTACACGACCACAGCCGATACCTAACTAGCGCTCAAACCAAACACGCTCCTACAATCATAGACTGGTTTGGGTGGGAAGGGACCTTTAAAGCTCATCTAGTCCAATCCCCCTGAACTTAGCAGGGACAACTAGAGCAGGTTGCTCGGACCCCCGGCCAACCTCACCTGCAATGGTTCCAGGGATGGGCCATCAACCACCTCTCAGAGCAACTTGGGCCAGGCTCTCACCACCCTCAGCATCAGCAATTTCTTCCTCCTCTCTAGTCTAAATCTCCCTCTTACAGTTTAAAACTACCACCCTTTGTCCTGTCACAACAGGCCCTGCTAAAAAGTCTGTCCCCATCTTTCTGAAAGGCCCCTTTAAGTACTGAAAGGCCACCAGGTTTCCCCAGAGCCTTCTCTTCTTCAGGCTGAACAAGCCCAACTCTCAGCCTGGCCTCCCAGCAGAGGGCTTCCAGCCTCCTGACCATTTTTGTGGCCTCCTCTGGACACGCTCCACCAGGTCCAGGCCAAAGAGCAGGCACTGCCTTTGAAAGATGCTTTTACACACTCAATGGAATGGCTTAAATACATACAAGAGCCAGCTTAGGGTCAGGTTTAACCCCACAGCGAAATTAATCTTAAACTCCCTTACGTACCAAAACACCAATAGAAACCTTGTAAGGCACATGCAATAACTGAGCATCAAGTCCGTACTCTGCACCAGTTCCTGCTGGAAGGAGTCAAAAAAGCTGCCCATCGCACCCAGCAACAGCTGCATGAAGACTGCCACCAATCCACCTGAAGAACAGTGACCACGTCCTCACCACTCAAGCACCGCAGATGACCAGTTGTTACAAGATTTTCAGGGCAGCCAGCAGCTGCTTTTGTAAAGCCGGGTTTGGTTTTGTTTGCAGCCACGCGTTAGCCTTGTGGCCAACAACTCCAGCCCACCGAACAGGCTGTCGGCACCAGAAACCGAGGGCTGCCTTCCAGGCTCATGATCATTGTCCAGTCTGACTTCATCCACGCCACGTGGCAGTGCCCATTTGCAGGGTTTAAGCAGAATACATTAAAAGAGCAGAAAAGCAAAGTGGGTTTATTTGAAGTAAGCATATCGCCACTTCAGAACTGAAAACAGTGGAATCGCAGCATGGCCAGATTTAGAGATGTTCCACATCCACTATCATTCTTTTCTGACCCTATTAAAGTTCACAAATTATTGAGTTATCAGTTGGCCAGCTAAACAGCAAGGAAAGAAGCACTGCACTAATTCTCCAGGCCCACAGTCATGCAAATTTCGGAGACCACAAGGTACCCAACAATTTCACCCCAAGGAAAATGAATATTTCACATGTGCAAGGCTACAAAACCCACTACAGGCCTCAGCTACGAGGTTACACAGCCTGCACTCAGAATATTTGCTCAGGCCACGATTATTTTCAGGCTGCAGATTTGCGTGTCTGCCCCTTAGTCATCGCAGTCAAGTGTCCAACACGGTTTAAGCCTTCACAGAGCAAAACGTAAATTCTTTTCCTGGGTGTTGCAACAGCACAACCTCAAACAGATCATTTAACCATCTGGGATGGAGGGTCAGTAAAAGCAGCCACAAACTGCTAAACAACCACAAACCCACGGAGCTGGGGAGCACTCCTAGACGCCGCGTTCGAGGCAGCGGTGCGCTCCAGCCGTTGCGAGCTAGTCTGTGCTCGCCGTGCCTGATCCAAGGGCACCTCCCAGTTTATACACAATGAAGCCTGTTCCACTACAATAGGATTCCGGTTTAACAATATAGAGAGAGGACATGAACTATTTACACCAGCCCATAGGTCTTGCCACTTTTGCTCATCTGTAGCTGGAAATCCTAGCGGCAGGGGAGGTATGAAACGCCCTGTGCCGCTGGTTTCCTGCAAGGGAGAAAAAGCTTCTTTTCCTGCCTCCCCATTATGCTGCTGCTGTCATCTTCCTCAAATTGCATTACAGCGCACGGCGGCGAGAGCAGGGAGAGGAGGAAAGTCTTCCAGGCAGCTCTGCTGCAGGCAGCTGTCGGCATCGCTGCCCCTTTCACTCTGCTATCCCACCGTAACGCGTTTAGCCAACAACATTTTGTACTTGCCACGGGTATGTGGGTAAACGCTCCTTCGCTACTGGTCTTCAGGTACCTTCAAGCAAAAATGATCTGTGAGAAGCATCAGGAAGAGGTTTCCCTCCCCCCTCCTCCATCAAATCTGAAAATGCATCACGTCTTTGGGATGGTGTTCGGAAGTAGAAGCGCAAATCTGTCCCCAACTCTGGTTTTGCAAAGGCTGCAAGAAGCCAAGTGCTGTCTTTCCTTCTCCCATCAAGAAACAGCAACAACAGCACCCAGAGCTCAGTAAGAGCACGTCAGTATTGACAAAGCAGTACAGGAGCCCTGTGCGAGAAGTGCTTCAGGTAATATATTATTTGAGGCCATTTTCCATCCTTATATTCGCCAAACAATGATTCTAGCTAGTATAAACCCTGATCACCTGTCCTAGTTTGAGTTAGAACCAAACCAATTCTCAGTGATTTTACCTTTCAGCTGAGTCTCTACCAGCTCACTGCACTTTCTGAAGCTCACGGCATGTTTTCACAGACAGTGTCTGCTTCTAGCAGTGATAACGCTCCATGTTTAGAGCTACTCCCAAGGGTTGGTGTGCAGACCAAGGTCACTGCTGACTCTTGTGTACCCCATCGGGGGTGCAGAAGGTGAAAGGCCGCACCTGTGGGGAGGAGTGGCCAGGACAGGTGACCCTACACTGACCACTGAGGGATTCCATCCCTTATACGGCATATTCAGTATAAAGCTGAGGGATCACAAGGGTCTCGGCCCTTCACTTCCCTTGGAGCCTTCTGCTGGCCTTCTTGTCATCTGGACCCTTCGGCTGTTTCTTCTTGGCCCTGCCTTTGATCCTGATTTGTGTGTTCCTGAACCCAGTTCCCATCTGCTGCTGAGCCCAGTCTGGGACTTTCCCAGTGCCTGCTCCACAGCCTCGGTGGTGACAGTGATGTAATTGCCACCGGGGGAGGCGGGGTTGATACTGGTTTTGTATACATTTGTATATATCCCTTTTTATTATTATTATCTTCATTAAAGCTGTTTTCGTTTTCTAATCCGGAAGCCTCTCTCTCATTCCCTTCCTCTCCCATTTGGGAGGCATGCCATCGATAAGTCTCTCTCCCTTATCACCTTTCTCTTCCTCTATTTGGGAAGGGGGGGAAGAGGGGTTAACAAAGGGCATCTGTTGTAGGTCTGCTGGACTGACCCTAAACCTCGACATCACCTTGGTATCATGATGCCTCTACAGATCGTGTCTGAATGTTTATCTAAATAATGCAAACAGGAGCTTGGCCTCCTTACAGAGGCAGGCAGACCGAGGGCGAGCAATGCAGCGCTTGTCCTCAGAAGCCAACCGAAAACATTTCAGGTCACCATGACACCTCTGTCTGTGCCTTGATTTCTTTCAGCTCATCAGCTTCACTTCTCATTAGGACGAGAGCCTCCAGAAGTCACCCTGCGAACAGACAGGTGCCACTGGCATCAGCAAAGGAATCAGGCTCCCAAAGCCAGCAAGGAAGTGACGCTTCATTTAAATTTCTCCCAACGTGGGTCACAAACACTGTGAGATGGCGTCGTGACTCAGGGTAGCAGCTGCCCCGTGCTGAAATCTTTCCCCAAAGCCCAATGCTTTTTCCACTTAATCAGGCACTGACAGTTCCCCTCGAACTCAGGGAGGAAACCACGGCAGCGCCGGTTATTAGGAGAAAGGTGCTATTCAGCAGGAATACGACTTCCAGTCCCCAGGAATTAAGCTTTCTCAAGGATCATTACAAATTTTAAACCTCCGCAAGATCTTAAGCATGCTGACCCAGAAGAAAAACATCACTCCTGAGATACTCCAAAATAAACCTGAAATTCTATAAAAGCGACATGAAAGCTGCTGAGGGCGACATTATCCCAGCTCAGTAACTCATTCCTTACTCTCTCACATCTCAGTGCTTTGGCGAGGAGAACTTATTCAAACCACCAGGACACTGTTCAGCAGCCTTTTTCTCTTTTTCCTGTTCTCCCTGCCTACCCCTCCTTGATTTCCCAGATTTTCCTGTCCCAGGGAAACCTACCTCTACTCCTCATCAGGCTAACGCTGGTCAGCATGTTACTGAGCTCCATTTCCAACACAGAACTACCATGTCGGTACACAGACAACCTTATCTCCTGGGCTGCTACTGGAAGATAGCAGCTAACATCCTATGGCAGCTGAGTTTCACACCTTACACTGCTCACTGTAGTAAAAAAAAAAGGCACCTGCCCATCAAGGTTAGATCCTTCTGAGAGAAATTGAAATTACATGTAGCAGCTTGAAAAGGCCACCCATCAGCCATGGCAGGCCAGGCAACACCATTATTTTAGTGCGCACACAGACTTCCGAAACTATTAGTGCCTCTCCTTTAAGTAATTAAGGAGATGCTTCAATTCAATTTAATTGGAGACTTAAAATACCTCCAGACCAAATCCACACACAAAAAACCTCCCAAGCTTCTGAAGAGAGGAATTAGCAGCGCAGTTCTGACTGTCCCAAAAAGAATGCAGCCAGCGGCAGGCCCCGACGCCCATCGCCGCGCCGAGCCGCCGGCACTATGACACAGTAAACCACTCACAATGGCTTTAAAAAGAAATAAAAATAAGACACCCATTCCAAAGTAATGAATGGGAGCTTCTTCCAGCAGGCACAAAAAAAAAACCCACCCAACGGGCTCCATGTCTCTCACACTTGGGTTTGTGCGACTCTGGCTTGCTGATCAGCTCCTGGCCACCAAAACATGCTCCTGGCCCCCAAAACGTGCTCCTGCCTCTCTCCAGCTGCGCCGGAGTCACGGGGAGTTGCGTGCTCGCTCCACCCATTTTTGCCACAGGACTTTTTAGCAATTTGTGTCCAATTTCAAAGCACAAACCACGCTGCCAGCGATCGTAGCTCGCCGGCAGCAGTAACGCCCACTGCATTCTCAGGCAGACAAAGCATGGACTACCCAGGAATTTGGACTTCCGAGGCAGCTTCTGAAACACAAGCCCAGGAACAGGCTGCCAGGAACCAGAATGTACCTTATCACCAGGAAAGTCTGCCCCAACCGCTCTTCGAGGAACTGTTATTCATGCCCTGACTTAGGCAGCTGCCCAAGGTGGATGCCTGCAGCCAGGCTGACAGGAAAACATCCTAGGAAGGAAAGAAAAAGAGATGAAAGAAGGCTCGTTACCAAAATACAGCACTACCAAGATGGTTGAATGTCTGTACAGATTTTCTTCAGGAAGTGAGTCTGAGTCCTTTCCCGAGTCTTGGAATTCCAGGCATAAACTCCTGTCAATAGGATCGTTTATTAACATCTAGGCACACCATGCAGGCACCCAGCACATGAAATCTATTAAGATGTTTACAATATTGAAAGGCCTGATGTAAGGCAGTGGAATTTTTGCACAGCATTTGTCCTAGAAATGAAAAGCTCAGACTGAAGCTATAAATCCCATAGTTCCATAATTAAAAGCTGTCCCTGCAATTCTTAGTCCTAAAGAAAACAGGTTCCATGATAGGCTTTGTGCTGCACACTCCTACAGCCCAGTACCTGTACAGCGATGTCCCAGAAGCTGCTTAAGATTTGGGTGTGCAGAATGATGGGTCTCAAACATCCCCTCTCACCTTCCAAACAGGTCACTGGAGGAAACAAGCTCTTATGCGGTGACCTCTCTTTATAACAGCACACAAAGTCCAGTCTATCCACCTCACCTCCTCCACTGCTACTTCTGGAAACTCACAACTGCTCCAGAAATCGTAAGAAAGAGGAAGCAATCACCACAGAGACAAGAGACACGGGTGTGCTCACAGGCTGCCTGTGCCTTTCAGCCACCAAAGCAATTAGCGATTGCTTTTAGGATTGCTGCCTGAAATACAGCTAGAAGAGTCTGCTGTTCTGTGTGGCAGTCAGTAACCTGGAAAAAAAACCACACAAGAAGAGATGCTGTGAAAAGCACACAGACAGCAGCGTCATAGTCCCTCAGCACTGCACCTCAATAATGGGAATAAAAGCGCACAGCAGCAACACGAGCTTTTCTTTAAAGCATCAGAGGTCTCAAACCAGCGACTGAACCACAACACTTCACATAAGAAACTGAAACTCGCTTGACAAGCAGTAAGGAAGCTGAAAAGAAACACTGACAACTAAACTTATTCCTAGGAAAGCTACATTTCTGGTACTCTAAAATAAGCTATAAGATATTGGAAGACAATGTTTCATGTCAAAGTAAAGGTGAGATGGAAAGAAAAACCTCCTGGGCCAGATTTACAGGCACAAACAGCTGTTATCTGCCCAAGGGCTGTGCAGGGGCTCCAGCCAGCACAGCTGCAAAGCCAGCGGATCCACAAGATGAGGGTGACTTTTTAAGCCGACGTATGTTTTGCCCATCCTAAACTGCTATGCAGGAGCTGAGGCGAGCTCACGCTCCTCTCCACACGCACGCTGGAGTTATCTACAGCTCTTCAGCCTCAGAAGACTTTGTTAAAACCCCAACCTTCTTCCATCCATTTGGGGGAACAAGTGTAATTCCAGAGGCAGAAACACCGCTCGGACACCTCCACAATACACCTGCTGCGTACGTTAGCACTTCCAGTGTTTGCTCTCTTCCACCAAGCTAAGCCAGCACTCAAATCAATAGAGAGAGGCAGAGGGAGGAGGAAGAGGAGGATCTCTTACACAGATCCCTCAACTCTGAGGACAGCTGTGTTTTGGGTTTCTCTTCCGCAGCAGCTCCCACAGCAGATGCCTGAAATGTCAAGACGTCCCAACGGCACCAAGTGTTTCCACAACAAGACGAGGGTCAGAAGAGATGAACAGAACAAACTTTTATCCGCCTTTCCCCACCAGCTCTGGAGACAATGCTATTTTTCTCCCCAACCTATTAACACACAACCCGGGGTACCTGAAACGAGCCGGTGACGAGAGCCCAGCGCAGGGAAACCGCACCTGGGTGTCCCCCACCCTCATCACCTCCCTAGCGGGGCAGACACACGGGACTTCAGCTAGACCCCTGGGCCAGCAGGGAGGCGAGGGCCTCACCGGGACCAGCCACCGACCCCGGGCGGGAGAAGGGAGCGGGGCTGGCCCCGGGACAGGGAGAAAGGCCAGGGGAAGGGGCTCCCACCCTGAGGGGAAAGGAGTGGCGAGGACCCGGCCCTGAGGGAGTAACCTCGGCCTTAAAGGGAGGAAGGACCCGGTCCTGAGGGCAAGGACCCGGCCCAGAGGGGGCGGGCCCCGGGCTTGAGGGAGGGAAGGACCCGGTGCTGAGGGGAAGCGGGGCTGAGGACGCGGCCCCGAGGCGGGGGCCCACGGGGCAGGCCCCCAGCCGGGGGCAGCGACCGGCCCCCCCCGCCGCGGGGGTAGGCGAGGCCCAGGCGGGGAGCCCCGGGCTCCCGGAGACGAGCCTGACCCGCACCCGCCGCTCACCCTCCCGCCCCAGCCGGCACTCACCGCGCCCGTCCGCCCCCCGCCGCCCCGCCGGCCCCGCTTCATTTAGCCGCCGCTGCCCGGCTCCTTCCGGCCGGCGCGCGCCACGTGACCGCTCCGCCCCGCACCATAGAGAGGAGCGCGCGGGCGGCCCCGTCACGGCGGAACCCACCAGAGAGGCGGGGCCGGGGCCCTGCGGGGAGCTCTGCGGGGAGCTCGGCCATGGCGGGTGTCGGGTCCCCTGTGGGGAGCTCGGCCATGGCGGGTGTCGGGTCTCCTGTGCGGAGCTCGGCCATGGCGGGTGTCGGGTCTCCTGTGCGGAGCTCGGCCATGGCGGTGTCGGGTCCCGTGTGGGGAGCTCGGCCATGGCGGGTGTCGGGTCCCCTAAGGAGCCCAGGGTGCCCTCCTGCTGCAGTGGTTCAGCTGCTGGAAGGGAGCCCCCAGCCCACGGCCTGGCCTGGCCCTGCAGCCCTGGTGGGTTGGGAGCCCGAGCCCAGGGGATCCCCCCCAGGGGCTCTGCTGCCTTTGGAGGCGTCACACGGTGGTTGTGGGGTGTGAAGCGGCTCCAGCGGCCGCGCTGCCTGTGCGCCAGCGAATCCCATAGAAAATGGACATCTGCAGCAATGCGCTTTATGGAAGGAGCAGGGCAGGTGCCCGGGGGCAGCGGGAAGGGCTGGGGGGAGCTTGGGGTGTCCCTGGCATCCCTACTGTGAGGGCACCGGCCAGCTCACAGTGGCCAGACACCTAGACCCAACCTCTGTGCGACTTCAAGGGCAGGTCTTGGCCCTGTCCAGGAGTGGAATCAGGGACCCAACAGGTTCATTTAATCAGCATCCAATTAAAATTCAATTTTAGAATCTCCCAGCCCAAATGCTGTACACTAGCCCAGGTGGATTCAATGGACAGAAGCTCTTCTAAAATCACAGAACCATAGAGTGGTTTGGGTTGGAAGGGACCTCAAAGATCATCTAGCTCCAGCCACCAGGGTAAACTCTTTAGAAAAAGACACAAGGCTGGACTACCAAGACTCATATTCCTTTCTGATCTTTTCCACCTCATTGCCACTTCCAGAAGGTTTCTCTTGCAGATCTTCTCCTAAGACCTGGCCAAATACCACAACCAGTGCCAGGGTCTCCCCAGCCCTCCAGGAGCATTTCTCTCCCCGCTCCCTGCACAGGGACTGCGGTGGCTCAGCCCGACGGTTTCCAGCCACAGCCTGACCTCTGTTCTGGGTGCCAGCTGCTGCTGAATCTGGGACAGAGATCAGCAAACTTGACTTGACTCTCCCATGGCCATCTGCGAAGCCACGCTCACCCCTGCCACAAAACACTCTGCTTCTGCAGGCCATAAAAGCCACGCTGTGGCACAAGAAAATATCTGTTCTCCTCAACCTGCTGCTGCCTCACTTCCTTCCCATCATCTTACATCCCACTATGAGCTCTCCAGGTGGATTTTTTTATTGCATGTCTGTGCAACCCAGCAGTGTCTGGTCCCATGTCAGGGGCTCTTGTTCTCTAGAGGGATATAAGCAAGAAAATAATCACAGAATCCAGCATGGTGGGGTTGGAGGGAACCACTGGAGATCATCTCATCCAAACCTGCTCCAGCAGGTCACCCAGAGCAGGGTGCCCAGGATCACATTCAGGCGGGTTTGGAATCTCTCCGGAGAAGGAGACTCCACAACCTCTCTGGGCAGCCTGGGCCAGGCTCTGGCAGCTTCACACCAAAGAAGTTTTTCCTTATGTTTAGGTGGAACATCCTGGGTTCCAGTTTGTGCCCATTGCCTCTTGTCCTGTGACCGGGCACAACTGAGAGGAATCTGGCCCCATTCTCTTGACCCCCACCCTTTGGATATTGATGAGCATTGATCAGATCCCCTCCAGAAGATCTTCTCCAGCTCCTCAGCGCCAGGGCTCTCCGCCTTTCCTGTCACAGAGATGCTCCAGTTCCCTAAACGCTGTGGCCAAAGCTGGGAGAGAAGCGTGGGTGTTGTTTGCACCATCCATCCAGCAAGTAGCTGTGTGACAGGACGAGGGGGTTATATAAATATATATAATTGTATAACCCCCTTCTGATCTTGTTTTGAATCAGCGTGGCCAGAGAGGCTTCATCCTGCCCTCCATCACCCCCCACCCAAAGGATTTCATCTGCGATCACTTGTTGGCAAAGGGCTGTCCTTCCCCAGCGGCCAGAGCGCCCGGACACGGGACCATCATCGTAAATCAGAAGTCCCCACTATGAGACCGGTGCTCCTGCGCCCAGTCTGGTTTTGTACGTCCTGCTGGAAGAGGCAGAGCCTGGAAAATTTAACTTGAGGAATTTAATCGACTTGCCAAGCTTCCATAAAGGCAACAGTCAGTTCCTTGAGCGTGGAAAGATTTCCTAAGAAAATTATTAATTTTATCATGCTTTCAAAAAGTTCACCTAGCGCAGAAGCCCCTGCAACCCGTTCACATCCCCTGGAGCAGGCGACAGGAATCCTCCTCCCATAGCTTAGTGCTTGCATACCAAAAGGACACCAGAAACCAGGAACGCTTCCCAAAAAGGCTTTATTAACAGCAGGACCAGTTTTTGACAGAGCACGGAAGGACCGACAGCGTTTCTTGCTCCAAATCATCAAGCAGAAGCTGTTCAGTGAGACAAGAGGCTGGGTGAAACCAGCTCCTGCGTCATTTGCTCCTTATATTTTACTGCATTCGATCATAGTGTGAAGTTCCTCAGAAAAGAAAAGGACATTGAATTGTTCCCCCACCCTTTTTTTCAAAAACAAAACAAAAAATATGCCCAGATTAAAGAATTAAACTCTGCTGCAGTGCACACCCTGACAGTGAGCATGGAACAAGCACTGCCAGCGTTGGCCTTGGACTCGCGCTTTGTCCTTCTTCGCCTTAGTTGGGAAAAAACAGAGATTCGGATTTAAATTGGGTATTAGGAAAAAATTTATTTACTGAAAGCGTGATTAAGCCCTGGACCAGGCTGCCCAGGGAAGTGGTGGAGTCACCGTCCCTTGGAGGGCTTCAAAACACACATAGACGTGACACTTCAGGACATGGTCTAGTGGTCATGGACTTGCTCTTTTCCAGCTTTAATGACTCTATGATTCTATGATCAACATTAATGAATCTTTCTGCAACTCTCATTACGGAGGGATTATAATTTCTTTCCTGATAATGGAATTTTTGGATAAATAACAAGACAAACAATGAGGTAAGAAGGGAAAAAGATAAAGGCTGGTGATGAACGAATTAAAGAACCAATGAAATCCAGTGTCGTACCTAGAAAAGAGCATTTTTATCCAGGCAGGCCATACAAACCTGGTCAATCAGTTGCAGTTCTGTGCCCTGGGCCCAGGCCAGCTGCCCCAGGACGCCCAGAGACCCCAGCACAGCGAGAGGCAGGTCTGGGAGCGCACGCTCGAGACGAGAGACCAGGGCTCGCACCAGCGCAGCTGCACCACACGCACGCTGCAGCTGCCAACTGGATTTTTCTTTAACCTTACTCACTATTTCATCATATTTCCAGTAACAGCAAAATTTTTGCTGCTGCCTTTAGCACTCTGCCTTTATCCTCCGCCCCCGTCTCCAGCGTGGCTGAGCACAGCTCTTCCACACTCTTTAATTACGAGTGTATCAACTTCCATAAATATTTATAACAAACAAAAGGGTGGATACCAAGGGTTTAAAGTTGTGAGTTTATTGCATATGTAACAAAAATGAACATGACCTCCTGGGTCCAGCCTACTGTACAATCACTGATTATTCCAGCTGGTTCCATAACCACATTAAATAGAAGTAGTATTTCTTTAAATACTTTGATTTAGACATAAAATGAAACATTAGTGTACAACTTTCACAAAATAAATCTGCAATAAAAACAGTGGGAAGAATAACAAGGATAGCAGCAATACTTAAAACATGACATTACAAAATAATAAATTAAAAAAAAAATACATTATAAAGTGGTTGAGGAACAACAACAACAACAACAAAAAGAATTAACAAATCAAAACCAGATCCATACTGTGTTTCTGGGAACTTGCTGTGCCACGCGGCCCTGAACCTGGGCACCGGCTCCGGTGGCTGGATCAGGAATTTACAAAATCTGTTGGATTTTATAACCACCTCGACTTGAACCAAGCGCATGCTGCTGAGCGAACGCTGATTTCACCATCCGGAGCTTCGAGCAGCCTTTTTTTGAAGCAGGGTCTTGTCTAACATAATGCCCAAGTGAACGCCAACATTTAAACAGTCGCGTTTTTCGCCCCGATTTAAAACACGAGCAAAGTGGTGGTTTCCTACATCCCTGAGCATAAAGTAGAGGCTGATGAGCAGGATCAGGGCAAGCACGGAAGGGCTGTGCCAACGGACCAGCTTTTGGGTTTGCCTTTAGGACAGGAACAAAAGACACAGCGTACCTTGTGTTTCCTTCGGGTCAGATCCAAGAGTATCCGGGTACAAGGCGGAACGTGTAATGACAAAACGAACACCAGACTTGATGTTATTCTTTGGGCAAGTTTGAGAAGTAACAACCAGTTCGAGTGCTGGCAGACCAAGTGGGAATGAACGTACAAATTCAGATGGCTGAGGTTATCCGAGCAGCTCCTGATTCCTCAGAGAGTCCGCGGCTCGAGCCGTGCAAGCTCTGCGTTGCATTTCATCCTTCCCCAGCCTTGAAACCAGCCAGAAGAAGCACAAGCCATCGCTTCAACCTCATTCTGCCTCGCTTCTTCATTTGCCTCCATCCACCCAGCCTGTTTTTTAAGGCCTGCCTCAAACGCATGTAGAGAACGCTACAAAAAAAATCTCTTCATCATCACTGAAGTGGCACAAAATTTCAAAGACAACACGATGGGAGAGGTGGTGAAGCTGTTTAAAGGAGAACGGAAATAATTAAAAAGACAGTGCCCTGTTCTCGTTACTGTCAGCATGGAGGAGGTACCTTGACAAGGGCTTTTAAATACAGCAAAAAACAGACGGACTTCTCAAAACAACAATCCTTGCCTATTCTTATTTTGTGCATTCAATAAAACACTGACCTAGCAAAGACATTAGGAACTACCGCATGTCAACTGTGTCGTTGACATAAAGCTACTTGACCTATGGATCTCCAAATCAGGGGCCTTCACCTTCACCTTCACCGTCACCGTCACCTTGCTTGGGTTTTTACTGAGCCAGTTGTGCGGCATGGAGAACTTGCGTGATAGGATTTTTGTTAGTGGTGGGCTTTCATATCTGAGGGTTTTTTTAACTCTTTTTAGTGAAAAATCCACATGAGACTGACTGCATGCAAAGCTTTGGGGCAATAATCCATTTTGCTTGGGGGGG
>JAVSBS010024348.1:0-10702 GCA_033124195.1 Coracias cyanogaster
GGTATAACGGACTATTGAAGACCACACTGAAGGCGATGGGGGGTGGAACTTTCAAGAACTGGGACACTCATCTGGCAGAGGCCACCTGGTTAGTCAACACAAGGGGGTCTGTCACTCAGGCTGGCCCTGCCCATTCAGAACTTCCACATGCTGTGGACGGGGATGGAGTCTCTGTAATACACATGCGGAAACTTTTGGGAAAAATGGTCTGGGTCAGTCCTGCTTCAGGCAAAGGCAAACCCATCCATGGGATTGCCTTTGCTCAAGGACTTGGGTGCACCTGGTGGTGATGCAAGAGGATGGAGAAGTCCAGTGTGTGCTTCAGGGGGACCTAATTCTGGGGGAGAATGGCCAGTAAAATGTATGATGTTTCTCTTTGATTGTTAAATGGCTACAGGACATGACGTACATGGTATAGAATAAGGAGTGGATAATGTCCTGGTTCAGACAGGACAGGGTTAATTTGGTGCAGCTATTCACTACCAAGATGATGTCCTGCCCTGGAGGCTAGTTCCGGGGGGGAGGGCAGTTTGGGCAGTTCAGCTTCAGCATTTTCAGAGTGCGCACGTGTGTGTGCTGTTCGTCTCTGGTATTGCCTTTTTCTGTGTATTACTTCTTTCTTAACATTGTTGCTGCAGCAGTTTCTTAGGTGTTTTTATATTAAACCTTCCTTATCTCAACTCAGAAGGGCATTTTAAAACTTTTTTTTTTCCTTTCCCTGTCCGCGACCACGGCAGGGGGGAGGGCGCGGGGAGCAGCGGTGCCAGCCACATGGGCAAAGCCCCGCTGCCGCTTTACTAAACCAGCACACTCTGGTAATCAAAAGGATTATCTAGAGTTACATGAGATGAACCTCACTTGCTTTAGGAGGTGTGAGAAGCAGATTCCATAAAGAATCATGTAACTATGTGATAAACCTCTATCAAAATTGTGCCAAGACAGTTGCTCTGTTCTGACTTCAGAGTGACAAACTACAAAGGTTTTATATTTCATGAGGCTTTCTCCATGAGCAGATAGGAAAAAGAACTTTTACATCTCAATTGTTTTGGGAAAATAGAATTCAAAATAGTATTTTTCTGCACACACTCAAGCCCTAGACTGCCTCAGAGCCTCACTCCCACAAAACTCTTTCTGATTCACTCCCCTGCCAATGGGATGTGAATATTTCCTATGCAGTGCAAACATGTTCCTGCAACCAGCTCATCCTTTGCTATGACAGAGGGTAAAAAAGGGATGATCAGCTCAAGTGAAATGTCAAACTCTAGAGCATCTCACCCTGAAACCATCAGGCTGTGAACTTGGTAGAGAGGTAAATGAAAAGAAGGCATGGCTGTGATTGCTTACCAGAGCTCCAAGTCCATGAAAAAAATGATTCTGGTCATCTGGCAGGTCCAGGTGCCACAGCATCTTGTACGGTGCAGGCAAGTCAGAGTTAGATATATCAGGCATGTGCTGAACAGAAGGATCATCCAAACCAGGGCTCTAGAGGTGCTCCCTGTGGCTGCTCTGCAGAGACTTTCCTAGGAGAACATTACCATTCAAAAAGAGGCTACTTCTTTCCTGTAAAGCCGTTTGTACTCCTTTTATTTTGGAGCCTCTTCAATGACTATTTAAAAAATTATTTTAGTTAGTAAAAAAAAGGCTTTTAACCAGAAAAATTTTGGTTTTGCCTGAAATGTGACTCCTGAGCCATTGTGAGGCCTCATTGTAATGATCTTGTCTTTGTATTGATCAATAATAACTATTTATAATGCAACACTGTAGTGCATCAATAGCCACGGGGTGTCCAGAGGTCACATCTTCATCTACTTAGTGCCATTATGTAATGACAAATGAGAGGTGCAGTTCTTGGTACAGAAAGAGAAGTCTCACTGCAGCAACAGGAGGTGAACAAGCAAAGGCTCAAGGCAAGAGCTTGTGGTTCAAGGAGCTTTGCCACTGAGTCCACTCCCCCTGAACACAGCTGTGGATCACACTGGGCAAGCACTAAGCATCAGTTCATTTCCAGAGGAAAACATCTGATGTACCAATAATAGGATGGGCACTGATGTGCTGCGTCACCGCAAGTTTTTTGGCCATTCCTGATATCTGCCCCTATGGTAGCACACCATCCTGGATCTTCCTGTCCATAGTCCCACAGCTCAGCAAAGTATTCACCTGTGGGGGCCTGGCTGTGTCCCACCAGTACTGTCCATGTTGCACACCTAGCAGGGCCCCTTCGCAGTCACATGAAGCCCACCTTGTTTGTACCACATGCACTGCCATGCCACCCACCTTTGAGCAGGGATTTCCTCCTAAAAGAGAGAGGTCATCCAATCCTGCCTAGATATCTACAAGGGGATCTTTGCCACGACTAGACCCACACTATGCCACCAGTGGCAATCTAGTCACTGGATATGGAGAATGAGTCCTACAGAAACAGATAGCTGAGGTGCAAGAGGTGAATCACATCCTAACTGCGCACATTTCTCTCCCTGTATATGAAAGGTGCCCAAGGTGGCTGCTGGTGCTGCAAGTGTTTCTGCTGTGGTTATCTGAAGTTAGATAATGTACCTGTCACCAGCCAAGGACAAGGAGACAGCAGTGGGACTTGCTGACCTTGGTCCCCAAGGCTGCATGAAAGACACCTTCCCAGAAGGTCCTTCCTGGCCCAGGAGTGACAGGGAAGCACAGGAAAAAACTGGCCACACTACAACAAAGCTGACCCATGTCTTGTAGGGTCCATACTGGTAAGTCTGCCATGACTATCAGCACAACGTCATCTGGGCTTCAAGTACCAAGGGTGGGCTTACTTCACTTTAGACCTTTATAAGCGTATTATCAGAGTAAGTCATTTAAATTCCTTATATAGTTACTGGTTAGAAACAGACCACACAAACCAAGTCAGGGGTGTCAGGATGTCCTGGAAATTCCCATTTTAAGCCACTCTACCTGAGTTACCAGTGGGTCCAACCCCAAAGGATAAAACAGAAAATTTAATTACTTGTCTTAAATATGGAAAAACTGAAGCATAAGAGGATGTAGTGGACTCAGAAGTCACAATGTGAGGGGCTTTGGTTGCAGAAGTTATTGAGGCATGAACTAAAAGAAGACATGTGTGGCAATTATATGGCCAGAGACCATTTGGTGACATGCAGGATCCATTACTTTAGAGAACTATGCCCCACCTGACTTGAAATTACTCCTTATTCTTAGGGTTCATCAGAGGATGTCTGAGAAGAAAAGTGGGATTTTTACCTCTTTGTGAAACACAGCTGCCAGCAGAAATGTGCAGCTGGTAGATGTAGAACTGTCCTTGTCTTATCCTAAGAGCTGCTGGTGACTTGGCGGGGAATTTGTACTGCTTTAACACAGGGGAATTTTTGCAGCATCCAACTCACTGAATATTCCTCAGAACTCATTTATTTTCCCCTGTAGCTGTGCAGTTAAATGGAAAGATGGGGATGGCTGCATCTGTTATATTAAAAATACACTGACTAAGCTTCTAATTATACAAAGATCAATTTACAGAAATGTCATATTTTAATCACTCCTCACTATGCCAGAAAAAAATAATTTTTAAAAGGTAGTTCTAACTGCATTTTTTTTTGTCAGTGGGGGAAGTGCAAGCCAACATTTTGTCAAGTGTGCCAAACCTCACAAGCTGCGTTCAGCTTTAACTGACGAGACCGTCTGAGGAAGGGCTTGTGTGGAGACAGCTCTGGCATAAGAGTAATGAGGGATGGCAATGCTTTTGGCAAGAGCTACCAGGGGAGAAAACCATACAAAGAAATGTTCATCACAGCCTTGTAGTCCTTCCAGTGCAACCTTAAGACTTAAGTTCAAATCTGAATGACCAATTCATTATAGTTTCCTTTGTTATTTGTTTATGAATAGCAGAATTACAGAATATGGGTTGTAAGGAATTTCTGGGGGTCACCTGGTCCCAAAGCCAGCTTTGTAGTTGGATTAATTTTGAAATTACATCAGGTTGTTGAGGGCCTTGCATGTGGAATATCACCAAGAATGGAGCCTCCATGACCTGACTAGGCTTCTGTTCCAGTGTTTGACCTCCCCTTCGCATGGAAACATTTGGTATTGAGAAACCTGGAGATGATCATTCATGTCCCTCTAACAGCCTGACCAGGCAAGTTCCAGCCTATTGGCTGTTTTACAGAACTGAAGAATTTACAAGACACTTGAAATAGTTAATAAGATCAAAGGCTCCTGCTCCTTTAAAGCCTATGAAAGTCCCAATCAAACAAACAGCCCATTTGCCTCCTGTTTTGTGGTTTTTTTCAGCCCAAACCAGGTGGCACGCATCCAAATTATTAGAGTGAGTTTTCCTGGGCAGAACATGTCAGCCTGCGCTCCTTGCTGTGTTCTCTGGGAGGCCTGATACATTCTCTAGTCCATGTGCTCTGACTCACTCACTGGAAGAGGCTGGGGGAGCTTTCAGAGCCAGCTCATTTGCAAGCTGCTTCACTTCTTTAATTTGTTCTATTTGCTCGTGAGCATGTTTGTGTGCAAGATAAGACATCTTCCATATGAGAGCCAGCTCTATCACAGCTCTGCCATGCTAGAGAGCATCCCAGATGACCAGGTAGAGTCAGGTTCTGGTATGTTACCATTAGTGGCACCAAATGCTTTGCACTCAGTGAGAGAGGCCCATCTGTCTAGCAGTATAGGAGCAGACAGACATTTTGTAGCTTAGACGGATCCAGTCACTCTGAAGTCATGTTTGCAGACTGTGGGGTGTGTAGTCTATCCACGTGCAAGGAGTGAAAGCCCGCAGTGGCTCCCACAGCATCTGGTTGATTGAACTTTCATGGGAGCAGATCAAGTGAGCTGGGAATTCAAACAATCTCTGCACTAGGGTCTCCTCGAGCCAGTCACCCCACCCATCTCCTGGGATATCATCTCCTTTTGGTGGAGTGACATCCATACTGGCCCAGCTGTAGTGTTTGTCTGCAAAAGTCCAGAGCAATTCCCTGTTCACCAGACAGCAGGGAGATGTGGGCAGCACCTGCCAAGGTTGTCTGAGAAGATGAGGCGGCTGGTGGCAGTGTTACTCCCGGGTCTCTCTCCTCTGCCATATGGTGTCTCCTCAGGTCTCTCTGTCTATCCCTGCCTGCTGCCCATCGGTTCTGTTCCTTGCTCAGCACTGGGGTCACTTGTGCAATGGTTAATTTCTCACTTGGACAGCCCAGCCTCTCTTTTTACTGAGGTCTTCATACAGCTCCTAAAGGCTTCAGCCCTTCACTGTCCTGTTTTCCTTCAACACCATGACTTACTTCTTCAGCTTCTACCACCATGGATCAGAGATATTCATCACAAATGAGGAAATTGTGGATATCTACTTCAGGTGTAGGAAGATGAAAGTGCAAGCTCAGTTGCAGAGGAATCCTTAAAACTGACCACCACCATCTGTGAACATGAGGCTTCTTCTAGTTGTTCAAAGGTGGCCTTATCTACTTCATCTTGATCAGGAAGTCTATAGCAGATAGACACTACAACAGCACCCATGTTGATCTGCCCACCAAACCTGTCCCATAAGCTCTCAGCTGGTTCCTGACCCATTCCCACACATAGGTCCCTGCATTCCTGTAGCCGTCTCCCATCAAGGGCCCCCTCCCTGCCTTTCTGGCCTATCTTCCTGATAGGGCTTCTATCCATCCACTGCAGCACCCCAGTCCTGTGAGCCATCCTACCATGACTCCACAACCCCAAGAGGTCATAGCCCTGTAGCTGCACACACACTTCTGATGCTGCCTCTTTGATCCCTGTGCTGCATGGGAAGGCATTTCAGAGAGGCACCCAAGCATGCCGATTCCCCAGTACAGGCTCGAGAGCTTTATTTATAGACCTTGATGGGTTTTTCCAAGTATTCATCTTTTATAGAACTGAGACGTTTGGTTGACACTGATTCTTTCTGGGTCTGACTGAACTGATAATCCTTTTCCCGCTGAGCGCTCCAGCTCAGTTTTGTGTATGCTGCATTTCTTTGGTTAGAAACTGACATTTTCAAGTCTAAGCCTTGTCCAAGCTCACACCCAGAAAATCAGCTCAGCTGTCTGGGAACTCTGTGAATTGCATGTGCTTGGGAGTAATGATGCCAGTATTTTAACAAAGCAATATGTTAAGAGACAAGGAGAACAGGAAGATAAACAAGGTACTCTGTGATGAGCAGCTGCTCATCTCCCAAAACAGCTGTAGCACTTACAGCTTTGATCTTTTGATTCTGAAGCTGTTCAGAGAAATAGCTCCTCCTCAGATCCTGCTGCCACCCTGCTCATCATGGGTGACAAGCTTTGTGACTGCCTGTACCAGAGAGCAAGACCACTGCTCCGACCTTGTAGTGTGAAATTCCTACTAGTCCTTTTGGATGCTGTGAAGACCCACTCCTCAGTTTACATTTCCCAATGCAAGGGGCCACATTCAGTCTTTCCTACCTCAGGAATGATTCTCAGATAAAACCTGCTCTTTTTGCATCGCAACAAAAATTAGGTTTGGGTGATTGCTTGCTTCAGCAATTTCAAAAGCCTGATTTGTCCCTCTATATTATTGGAGCTTTAAAACTTTCTCACCTTTATTTTGACTCCAAATATCAGAACCTAAAATGTAAATAATTGGTTTTAAGCTCTTTTGATTAGTCTAATGCTACACTGATGGTGGATGGTGAGGACCTCTGGAAAGATCTCATAAAACCAACCTTGAGCAAATAGGTGGCAGATGAGCTTAAGCATAGATGAATATAAGGGAATTCAGCTAAAGAAAAATAATCTAAACCATATTTATACAATGCAGAGCCAGGAACAGATAATTATAACTCAGGAAAAGGATGGGGGGAACATCATTGACACCATCAATTCAGTGTGCCGTGGCAGTGAAAACCAAAATAAATCTTGGGCATCATCAGGAAGGACATTGAGAACAGGGCAGAGGATGTCATCTTGCCCTATAGAAAGCCTTTTTGCACCATCATTTCACCTACACCTTGTAGTTCAGGTCTCTGCATGCCAAGCAGGAACAGGGAAAGGAACAGAGAAGGTCTAGAGGAGGGAGCGGTTGCCTTCTAAGGAAAGGCTAGAAAGGCTGAGACTCCTCAGTTTGAAGAGGGAAATGTTGGGGAAGGTAGTGTGATCAGGATTCACAACATCCTGAAGGCAGGGAATGTGCTGAAAGTGGAGCTGCTCACCCAATCCTGCTGTACCAGGAGTGAAAGCACACAGAAACTCACTGGAGATGGGTATAGGACAAACAAGATGTTCTTTATGCAGCAGGTTTTGAGCTGCCACGAGTGGCTGTGGGAGCTGCTGAGAGCAGCCGGTTCAGAGGGGGACAGGACATAACCGTGGGAAACAGGTCCATGAGTGTATGATGGAGGGTAAGGCAGGGGTGTCACCTCTGTGGTCCCATACTTGTGTCTGCTGAAGGGGCAAGCAGAGGGTGATGTTCCTGTTCATTCATTTTCTACCTCTCCACAAAGGCAACACACCTTCTGCTCCCTTCACGGGGACTCTTGGTAGAGATTGGATATGTTTAAAAGCCATGTAGATGTGATGCTTAGGGATATGGTTTAGCAGCGGACTTGAGTTGGACTGGATGATCTTAAAGGTCTTTTCCAACCTAAATGATTCTATTATTCTATTCTATGACTGCTCTTCTCCTTTCAGGCCTCAGTCTCAGGCTTACATCCACTGGACTCTGCAGGTCTGAAGCACCTACACAGTGCAACTAAGGCAACTGGCAGCAATGCCAGTGCAGGCAACACCACACTCTTCCTTGGTTGCTCCACTAATCCATATTAAAAATAGCCTATGGTGAAACTCTTCAGTCCATGCATGACTGCACTACATCAGCATTTCAGAAAAGGGGTATGGTCATTTGTGTGAGTGGCTGAAAGGCAAAAGCTGATTAAAACTTGATGACCACTTGACTACTTATGAATTCAGACTTTAAAAATATTATTTATTAAATATATTTAGTATTTTAAATCATATTTGGGTGATTAAATTTCATGTTTTATATAATATTTAATTTATTACATTAAATATGCAGACTAAACCCTAAGGACACAAGAAGACAAATCAGGAAAGTATTAGGTGTAGAAATTTTCTAAAGGAAAACATTCAACCTTTGCTTAGAAAACACAACACCATGTACAAACTGATCCTATGTCCAGTGCATGTAATTGAAGTGAAAGGAACAAATAACCCCAAAATACAAAGCTGAACATTTATTATGGGTTAAGAAAAACACACTAGGTTTCCTCAAAAGTTTAAATTCTCCTTAAAATTTCTGCTTGACTTCTATCTGGGCTGAATTTTCTATCAGATGCTTGGATTGCCCACGCAGTCAAAAATGTCCTTCTGCATGGTGAGATCTAGGTGATGGTGACTCAGAGAGGGTTGTGCAGGATTAGATGTAAGCATGTCTGGGGGACTGATTGTGGTGGCTTCCCTCTCCTGTGGGATGCAGCCACTGTGGGGACCAGACACCAGCATGAGTCTGGGATGTCCAGGAGAAGGGATGAATGTGAGGCAGCCTGCACATGTCACAGCAGGTACCCAAGTGACACACATGACACATTTAGGTTTTCTATACATAGAGTGAATGAACTTTCCTATCTGTGCACAAATATGGACACAAATGCTACACCACAGGGCTCTCTTCTTCTCAAAAAGCTGCTCTGCAAGACTCAACTGACACTCAGGAGTTAAGCATCAAGATTTTCACTGGCAAATGTCTCTTTTGGAAAACTCTGGCCTTATCCCAACAGTGTGAGTGGGGCTGTGTCTCTCTGAGCTAAGTATGGATCTCAGTCCCACCGGCCAGCAAAGCTTGGCTCAGTTCCTTTTGAGATGACCTGCCTGCCGGTCACCACATTGCACCCTTGCAGAGCATGATCACTAGAGGAGGTTAGGCAGGGTGAGAAAAGCCATTATTCTGAAAATGTCAAAAAGAAATCCTTCTGTTTCAAAATGTCAGAAAAAAAAAAATAAAATCACTCGTCACGCTGAGGCTCTGTTCCAAGCGAACCATTTATCTCTGTTCCAGAAGCTGTAAGTATTTGCTGCTTCATTTTTCAAGTGTCCAGTCCCAGCCCTGATTCAAGGGAAACAGCACAACCATGCTGGGAAAGGAAAGACCCTGTGACACCTCATGCCAATGGCCAGAAGCTTTGAAGCACCTCTACATAAAGAACAGGAGAGCACCAGATTTGCTCTGTGTCATCCATGAAGGCCAAGAAAATCTGGTGTCAGGCGCACAAGAGACCTGTACCTATAGAGAGTTACTTCTGAGGAAGGCCAGCACAAGAGGTATTTCATGAATGAGCTCAGGAAGTCAGGACAAGAAGCACCTTCATGGCCACTAGTGTAGGGCAGGGTTTCTCTGCCAAACTGGAGGGGCAGCCCCCAGACTGCAGATCATCTCCAGATCTCTCATACGATAACCTTTCTACTATAGCTGCTATTTCCCAGACCTGTTATGCAATCCCACCAACATAGTGCTCCCATCCAGGATATTGGCTGTACTGGTTCTGATTTTGCTGTTTCTGGGTGATACGGGTTTCACATATTAGAGACTGATGTGACAAAACTTGAGATTTTTTTGAGTAGAGAGATTATTTTCATAGAATCATAAAATGGTTTGGGTTGGAAGGCACCTTAAAGATCACCTAGTTCTAATCCTCCTGCCATGGGTGGGGACATCTCCTGCTAGGACAGGTTGTGCAAAGCCCCGTCCAACCTGGTCTCGAAGACCTCCAGGGATGGAGCATCCACAGCTTCCCTGGGCAGCCTGTGCCAGTGACTCACCACCCTCAGAGTGAAAAACTTCTTCCTAATTTCTAATCTAAATCCATAGTCTTCCAATTTGAACCCATAAACTTTCATCCTATCACTACAAGCCCTTGTGAAATGTCCCTCCCCAGCTTTCTTGTAGATCCCCTTCAAGTACTGGAAGGCTGCAATAAGGGATCCCTGGAGCCTTCTCCAGGCTGAACAACCCCAACCCTCTTAGCCTGTCCATTTAGGAGAGGTGTTCCAGTCCTTAGATCATCTTCATGGCCCTCCTCTGAACCAGCTCCAACAAGTCCATGTCCTTCTTGTGCTGGGGGCTCCAGAGCTGGATGCAGTGCTCCAGGTGGGGTCTCACCAGAGCAGAGCAGAGGGGCAGAATCCCCTCCCTCAACCTGTTTGCCACACTTCTTTTTATGCATCCCAGGACACGGTTGGTTTCTGGCTGCACTTGCCCATTGCCGGCTCATGTTCGGCTTTTCATCCACCAATGCTCCCAAGCCTTTCTCCACAGGACTGTTCTTAATCCACTCACTGCCCAGCCTGGATTTGTGCTTGGGATTGTCCCAACCCAGGTGCAGGACCTTGCACTTGACATTACTGAACTTCATGAGGCTGGCCTGGGCACACTTCTCAAGACTGTCAAGGTCCTTCTGGATGGATCCCTTCCCTCCATTGTGTTGACTGCACCACACAGCTTGGTGTCATCCACAAATTTGCTGAGTGTGCACTCAATGCCACTGTCCATCTATTGTGCTGGTTCAGCTATCATCATTTTATACTGCCATCAGTTGCCTGATCACACAGGCCAACGCTGAACTCAGCAACATTCCTTCCGAAGTTTTCTTTCAGACAGTCCTGCCATAGGTTCCTGTGGGCCCAGCTCCTCCACTGCCCACTGTGGTGCCAGCATCGCCTGC
>JAVSBS010024348.1:19474-44217 GCA_033124195.1 Coracias cyanogaster
CCACCCCACCACCCTTTCTATCTTGCCTGTTCCGCTTATAGAGCTTATAGCCATCCATTGCAGAACTCCACTCATGAAAGTCATCCCACCATGTTTCCTCAATGGCGAGTACGTCATAGCAGTCGTGATTCGCAATTGTCCCTTCCCCCTTCGGACCTAGTTTAAAGCCCTTTTAATGAGCCCAGCCAGCTCATATGCAAGGATTCTTTTCCCCCTTGGGGAGAGATGAACTCCATCTGTTTCCTGCAGATCCCGTTCTAGTATATTTAAGCATTACCCTTTTCCCTACATCTCTAGGTTGATGCAAATCTGCAGGAAAAAACTGATTTGCCCTATCTGAGCACCCAGTCTTAACCCATGCCCAGTGAGAGGCAGCTTTAGGACCTGTAGGACCCACAGATAAAAAAATGACCCAAAACTTCTCTTTAACTTCTTGGCTGCCTGGGGAGCCAGAACCACAGAATAGTAGGGGTTGGAAAGGACCTCTGGAGATCATCTAGTCCAACCGCCCTGCCAGAGCAGTTTGACCCACAGCAGGTTACACAGGAATATGTCCAGGCAGGTTTTGAAAGTCTCCAGAGGAGACTCCACAACCTCTCTGGACAGCCTGTTCCAGTGCTTCATCACCCTCATAGTAAAGAATTTCCTCCTCATGTTGAGGTGGAACTTCCATTCTGTGCCCATTGCCCTTCGTCCTGTCACTGGGCACCACTGAAAAGAGATTGGTCCCATCTTCCTGACGCCCACCAAATCAAATGAAGTGTTATTGCAAGGACTGGAACAAAGAATGTACAATACAGGTTTTTTGCTTACAAAGGGTTTTTAAAATTTGTTTTTGTGGTGGCGTCATGAAAGGACCCACAAAACAAACAGCTGCAGCTCTGCAAAGATGTGGATTTATTGCAACCGAAATTACTCAACATTCTTTCTGACAAAATTAAATAACAGGTTTGGATGTCAGTTGGGATTATAGCTACTACACAACTAATTCCTAAACTTTAACAAATATTTTTTTCTAGGAAGATGAACCAACACGTGCATACACTCACTCATAAAGGGAAAACCTCCCACACAGCGGTACCCAAAGGTGTCACTCATGCAAAAGAGGGGTGAGGCTCACTCGATCCACAGAGACTCACTCAATCAACCAAAACATTCTTGGATGGTGTACCATATATCCAAGGGGAGAGTCCAACTGCCAGGCCTGCTGTTCCACAAAGAAACAACTCAACTAGTTCTTTGGTGCATTTCTATTTATACTCTAGTCAAGAGTGCACTGTGGTCATTCTAATTGGTTGGGGGGCAGGCCCAAGACAAAAACAGGCTGAGGGTCTGGACCCTGAGGTACTGTGCAGTATGATTTAATGGCTGAGGCACCAAACTGCTCAGGCAAGCCCTGGGCTTGTCAGCTTTCTGTCAGGGAGGCTGCACCTGATGCAAGTCCAAGATCCCTGATGTGATGTAAGGGAAGTAAGAACACAAAGATAATCTCCAGAGTGCTGATGACTACAGGAAGCACCAGGAACTGTCTAGAGGTAAGAAAGTTCATTTGCTTACATTCAAAATACTAGGGATTTCTACTATCTCTAGAGAAAACTTGCTTAGCTGTCCAAATCCAGATATTCTTTCATTATAGTTTAACATATGATTTCCAAAAAACTGTGAAAAAAGAAGAAGTGGAGTTTTGCAGGGGTTTATCTTCTTAACACAGACACCTGTGATTTGAGCTAACAGAGTTTGTCAGCAGCAAGAGTTTTATGTTTTCAACATCTGAGATAGGCACTTCACCAGATTGCATCGTTCATGGTTTCCTGCTTGTCTGCAGGCTTTGGAGAAGGTGCTGCTTTCTGAGGGCCAGTGTGCCAGGAGCTGAGGGTGACCCAGGACTGGCCATCCCCTCATCAACAGGGTGAAGTCTCACAGGTTCTGAACACAGTGAGCAGAGCTGGCTAGTAGTAACTGATTCCTTTGTGACAGGCATGGGAAGTGGTGAGTGATGTCCAAGGTCCAACCCTGGAGTCCAGTCAAGAGCAAAAGGAGATTAAGCCAAAGGCAAGGTTGGAAAAAAGACTACAGCATGGATCCACTGTTCACCCAGGGGCTGGATGCTTCAAGTGGGGCTAGCTTGGAAGGAAGAGCAGGTCAGTAACAACTCAGACAAGTTCTGAAAATCTGCACTGATGGAGCCCCAGCAACCTCTGAAGGCTTCTGCACTTGTGCTTGGCCACACCAAGTAAAGTCCCCTTTCAGGTCTATTCATTTCGGCTTTCTCTTTCTCTGCCTCTTGACCGCTAGTTGGCTGGAGTAGTCAGTGAGTCAGGGTCAGCGAGGCAAAGAGCTGTGGGAGGCTCAAGTAGATCAGAGGGTATTAAACCTCCTCCCAGACCCACCACTGAGCATGACACAAAACTTTTCCTAACTGAACTTCTTGGCTCTTCACCAAGGTGTGGGATGCCAGAGTTCTTCCAGGAAAAGATTGGGAGAACTTACTTCCAAAACAAGTATTTTCCGATATTGCTGGGAATTGCGGTGGAACATATTCAAGCTATAGAGAATAACTTGGAATAAACAGTATTGTGCAATGCATGTAGAGCATAAAACATTTCAGAACAGGATCAGTGTGTAGGATTGTTGTGGTCCGGACGCAAGCGTCTGTGCCACCTCCCAAAAGGGAAGAGGATTGAGGGCAAAGCGAGATACTACCCCAACAAGCTCGTAGGCAGCCATGGAGATCGATAAGTATTTAACATATAAAACCTTATTTACTCTTGTTGCGGTCCGGACGCAAGCGTCCGTGCCACCTCCCAAAAGAGGAGAGGATCAGTGGGGTCCGTTTCCCAGATCTCTATGGAGATATTACGATATCAAAGGATGCCACGCCCACCCACTCACTCCCCCTTAGTCAACCTGGTGTGGTGTGGTCCATGTGTGTATATGTCAGTTTCTACCCTCTTCTGGCGTGTGGCGATGGTCGGGTTGACAATGCTTGACTGGTGGACTCAGGCGGTTCCAATGATGGTGGCAACTTGCCAGCTTTTCGGCGTGATCAGAGTCTCTCTCTGATGACGGTGATGATGATGGCTTTTTGCTGCAATTTTTGGGCAGCAACACGCGGCTCACAACTCGGCAGCAGCATGCAGCTTCTTCAGTGCAGTGCCAGTTTAGAATGGTGCGGCTTCTTCAGTGCAGCACTAGTTTGGAATGGCGTGGCTTCTTTGGTGCAGCACTCCCCCTTGGAGCAGCAGTTTTCTTTGGTGTGGCACCCCTAGCTTGGGGCAACGCCAGCGACAGCTTCTTGCTGTAATTTCCTTTGGTTTGGGCACGGGCTCACAGCTTGGAGCAGCACCAGCGACGCGGGGCGGGCAGCAGTTTGGCTTGGTGCCACTCCCACGGGGACAGTTTTTCCCCTCCTCCACCGTGCTGGGTTCAGGCTTCCCTGGCAGTGGGAGGCATTTAGGATTCTTATAGTATCAGGTTTCTTTAAGAGGCAGCTCCGTTCACTGCTTCCCTCCTCCCCCCCCCCGGACCGTGACAAAACCTTTCGGCGTTTGGACTTGGCACAGTTCCAGAAGCAGCCAGCAGTGGCACGGGGGCATTTGGCTTCTGCACCGGGCAGCTCCGTTCGGCTGCTTTCCCTTAGCTGTTTCCCCCCTGCTCTTCCCCTCCCGGCCGTGAGGCCTGGTGGTGGGGAGGGGAGGCTTGGCAGCAGTGAACTTTCTCTCTTGAATGTCGCAGCGGAAAGAGGGAGTTTTTGTTTTCTTTTGAGTTTTTATAGCTTGCCGTGTCTGATAACACGGCTTCCGATTTCCTGTTTCCAGAGGACTCCCTGATGATTCATGGGAGCTGTAGATCTTTTTAGCTGACTTAAAAAGACATTTCAAAATAATGGGTCCGTTTACCACAAGGATTATATGAGGTATATCCAGCTTTAAAGTGTGAGAATAAAAATAAAGTTTCTAGTGCAGGTGATGTGAATTTTCCAACAATATTATGTTGAAAGCTCCGATTTAGAAATTGAGCTTCAAAGCTGGAGTATGGATAAGGAACAACTTTGTTCCTGGCTTTTAGTGTTCCTTGCTATCTTTGAACTTCTGACCTCATTTCCTACAGTATGGAGCAGCCATAATTCCAGACCATCCATGGAAAGTGAGCTTGCTCTGTCCTACCAATAACTTCTTAGAATCCTGAAGGTACTGGCCTTCAATATTTATTAAATACTATGAGAGCTCTTGAATTTTGCTATGAGGAGGGTCCTAAAACTTCCAGAGCAAAGGGTCCAAAATAATGTGAATACTGTTTTTCCTTCCTCGTGGGAGTTTATCAGATTTAGAGTGGCTTTTTAGTGCTAACAGTGCTAGATTACTTTTAACATTTAGATGCCCTAAATCAGCATACAAACTACTAGGTCTGCATCACTCTAACCACTGATGTGCACGCTGCCAGTCACATGGGACTTTGCTGAGCCCTTCAATGATGCAAATGCAGCACCTTTTTCATGTCATGGTCTTGACAGAAACCACAAATGAGACTTTCTTCCCATCTCATCTTTGGGATATGATCTGTTAGAGTTTTTAATTAAGAAGTAAGGGCTGCCAACTGCACCATGTGTGGCATGTGTCTCCTCTCATTGTTTTGAGGCTACTGGCCCTGGGAGGCCTGTCCTGTGCTCTGGGATATCAACAGGTCAGATTCAGAGATAACAAACACTCTGAATTTCAAGACTGTAAAGCCTGGCACAGCGGATTTAAGCCTTTGGTTACTGCCCTGTGGGAAGGGACATCTTGAGCATAAGGCAGAAGACAGAGGAGTCCTGTGGACACCAGCACAGCTATTAAAACTTCTGACTTGCGTTTGACTGCTGAATCTGCCAAGCAGAAGAGCATATACTGATGTGAAGGGTTATCAAAGACCAGAGCAGGCTTCCCAGGCCAGTGGTTTGATCACCATCCCTGGATGTATTTTAAAGCCATCTAGATAGGGTGCTCAAGGGTATGGTGTAGAAGTGGCTTGGTAGAGATAGATAACGGTTGGGCTTGATGATCTTAAGGGTCTTTTCCAACCGTAGTAATTTTGTGATTCTGTGATGGGATCACCCTGGTGAAATCAAAGTAGCCATCCTGAGAAGAGACCTTCCTATTTGAGAAGCTGTCATCAAACTCTGCAAAGGTGGGCCAGGATGGAAAGCCCTGCTTTGGTATGTGGCTGAGGCTTTGTGTGTCTAATATAGAGTATTTTATATTTCACAGACTGTCTAGCAACCTGTAACTCCTGCAACATAGTGAAGTCATCCATAGGTATAGTACTTCAGTGTTCACAGATGAACACCTGAGTTACAGCATGGCTTATCTTGAATACACCAGTATTCTGTCAGACAGAAGATAGAAGGAAAACTAGTATTTCAAATAGGAATAATAAACACTATGGAAATCATTTCTGCTTGAAATGAAGAGTGCCTCTATCTTTTCTGAGATGGAAAAAATTGGCATCCTCTTATGAAGAAATGGAGACTACAGCCTCTCCTGAAGACCTGGGCTCTTAAACATTTGCAGGAACTCAGCCCATCACTGTTTTTTAGTTAGTTACAAATATTTCAAAAGCAAACACTTTATTTTGGGTCAACTGGAGTATTTTTTGGACTGCCCAAAGAGTCCATTACAATATTCCACATTTTTATCACCCTTTTAGGTTAACTTATTTGTTGACTTTTTGCCACCCCAAATCTTCCAACTTTACCAAAGGAAATATAAACAGACAAAAGCATAAATCTGTTAAGCTCTAATTTCAATAGTGATCTAAATTTGTATTTTTAAATAATTTGAAACACCAAGCAGTGTTCTCAACATAGATTTTGTTCCTGCATTGTTTCTCCTGACAGTGGAGACATATCAAGGAACATTGCCCTCCTTTAGACTTTTAGGACCTTGTTTTACTTGCTTTGGGAGTTCCAGTGAACCTGGTTAGCTTTTAGAGCTGCACTAATGAAAAGCTTGTGAGGAAAGACAGGAAAAGAAAACTGGAGCCCTCAAATGGAGCCAGCCTTACTGTAAGGCTCATTCATTAAATACTAAAAACAGTGCTGTGGTACAAGGAGTCCAAAATGCTTCTCACAGGTGGGCGAGGCTCATGATGTGCTGTGAAGAGAGCTAATATCTTGTTCTCTCTGCTGAGAAAACAGAGAGGCATTTGGAGCCAAATCCAGAGCATACTGCGGCACTGGTGCCAGGAGACAAGACTCCCTTCTGGCTCTCTGAGCACTACTGCGGAGTTATCAGGAATATGGTCTGGGTGGCTTTGGAAATGCAGCATCTGGTGGCTTGTTCCTTCTGCCCCATGCCTTTGGTTAAGATAACCGGGAGAACTCCCTGTCTAAGTCTTTTAAATATGCCAGAAGATTGAACATGTCACCCGCATCTTGGTGCATGAACCCTCTTTCCCATCTTAAGAGGCTGCTACTCCTAAATAGTCTTGTGGTCTTTGTGCTGGGCTTTGCCACTCCATTAACAAGAGAGTAACCCCTGCTTAACAGCACATGCACCATCAGAGACACAGCATCACCCCCGACATGATCCAACCTAACACTCAGCCCAAGGAGACACAAAGACATTTTCAGAGGATCACTAGTGATGAACTTGGAGGCACTGATGGAGTTCAGGGGTCTGGGTTGAGGTGGAGTTCTCAGTGTCTGCTGACTTGTGGTATACGGTAGTGAGGGGCTAGGGAAGGGGGGGTAATAAGGACCTCATACCAAGTGGAGGGAGGTTTAGGCTCTAGTGCATGCAGCCACAATGCCCTTGGAGTCTGCCCACTGCTCCAAGGCTACAGCCTGACACGTGGCATAGGTGGACACCCCATGGCAGGTGAGGGGACACCTCATTGCAACTGGGGGTCCTTGTAGGAGACCAAACTCCTGAGTGTAGATGAAGGAGGAAGAAGAGCAGTGGTGGTAGGAAAGAGGGGGAAAGAGCTCAGGAACACCTGACCACCATGGTTTTCCAGGTATGTGAAAAAGAGGAGGATAACTCCCCAGGAACCCCTTCTCTAGTGCCGCTTGGCCAGGACCCTCTGCCCAAATGAGACTAGAAAGGAGACTGGGCAGTGGCCCGTGGCTATGTCATAATTTGAACCCAATCAGCTGGCAACAAAGCACCACCCAGCCACTTGCTGAGTCCTACCACCCTCCAGTGGGGTGGGGAAGCTTTCTCGAAGCTTCTCACAAGAGCCACACCAGTATCCCC
This sequence comes from Coracias cyanogaster, assembly GCA_033124195.1. Classification (NCBI taxonomy): domain Eukaryota; kingdom Metazoa; phylum Chordata; class Aves; order Coraciiformes; family Coraciidae; genus Coracias; species Coracias cyanogaster. Next base: position 26,710 of record JAVSBS010024348.1, read on the forward strand.
CTCCTCAGCTACCAAAACCCTCTCAGACACAGATATCCTCACTGTGGTTTTCGTTTGTGGTTCTTACCCTTCTTTGCCTGCATTCTCCTGCCACCTTAGGAGATAATGAGGTCCACAGGCAGTGAGGTCCTTTCCTGGGTCTATCTGTATTAAGTGGGCTTCGTGTTCAGCTGCCTCTGGAGACTGACTTGAACAAGGGGGGTGGTTAAGGGAGACTGGTTCTAAAAATGAATTTCCCACCCTCCTTTTAGCCTGCCCACAGCAGGACAGCATCATGGGTGCCTGAGGGCAGTACTGGAACTTTGCAAGGAAAGAGCAACTTGTGGAGGTGAAACATCAGAGGGAGTCACAGATGTGTGGCTGTAACAGTGTGGTGCAAATTAAAAAGGGGGAAACTGCTCCTCTGGCTCTGCCATCAGTGACAGAAGGGTTATGGGGCCAGGGGAAAAAGACCAGAGAGTTGTACTCAGGGGAAAGGAGGGACGAGGTCACAGGAAGAGGAACTGCATGGGAGGCTGGAGGGGTGTAATCATGGAATATCTTGAGTTGGAAGGCACACATAAGGATCAATGTATTTCCCCCTTTAAGATGCAAACAATAAGCTTCCTCTGTAGGGAGGAGATAAAAAGTGAAGGGAAAAACAGGGCACTGCTCGACAATGTTGACAGGGCAGCTGTGAGTCCTTAGGTCCCATCACATCCTGTCCAGTGCAGGTCCTGGAAGACAGCCTCAAGCGAGGTTGTCAGCAGAGGAGACAGTGACCAAGATAACAAAGGTGGTTTCTGTAATAACAGTCATGAAAATGGTGTTGATACACCGTGGTAGGATCCACGTCCTTCTGGACACTGTTGATGGATACTCCTATTGCATCCAGCAGCCCCAGACCCCAGAGGAAGCAGGTAGCAGGCAGTGCTGTCTCATCACCTGTGCTCCCCATTCATGCAGAAATCACCAGCAGCTCTCGGTAACTTCAGGAGAAAGCTCAGAATGAAAGCATCTCTCTTTGCTCCTTCCCATAGCAGATTGCATCTGCTGCCCATCTGCTGATATCTGCATTTGGCAGAGAGGGCATCTTAAGGGAAGTAACCTCTGGCTGAACCTCGCACATCCACTGTTCCATTTTATGGTAAATATCCTCTGTATGGACTTCACTAAAATTATTGTTAAACTATAAAAATAATAATGAAGATGGAAAAGATGGGGGTTTGTAGAGGAATTGCAACATGGGTAAGGAGCTCACTCACAGGGATTCACTGAAGGTAGAAGGGGAGGTGACAGGCTGGGGGTACATGCCTTGTGTAGCTGTTCAACTGCCAATGTGGGGAACCATCTCCTGTGATACACCCCTACCTCTGAAGCATTTCCCTTCAGTGCCTGCCAGTGGACACACTGTGGAGGGGTTGTTCTGGGTGGGGCCTGCCCAAGGTTGGAATGGGAAGACTTGGAAAAGGAGGAATCCAAAATCCCTATGGAGAGCGTCAGCTGCCTGAGAGTCAAGGGAGCTTCTCAGGAAATTCCAGACATTAGTGGCCTCTGTCTTAGGTAGCTACATTTAGTCATTGGCTTTTCAGTAGACCAGGTACATCTGAGAAATATGTTTCTCCTAAATAAGGTATCTGAAATACCAGCAAAACTCTACCTTGAAAAGGCATCAAGATAGATCTTGAGTTGCACAGGTCTGGATAGGGCACATAATGGGAAATGACGCATGTTGTACTGCAGGAGAAGAACGGAGTTAAGGTGTGCAGCACAGTCAGATGAGCTGGACTGCTCACTCTTCTGTCCTCGTTAGCACATACGCTCTGCCCATCTGGTAACACCTTTGTGCTGTCTCATTCAATTGCAACCTTTTCCAGTCCATACTCCTGCAGTGTAGAGGATCTGTTGCCTTCAGAGAATATTAAATGTCTCTCCTAACCCTCATTTCTTTTAAAGTCAAAGTGACTGCACTATTCAAAGCCAGCACTGATGAAGAAACCTCCTTTCCTCAGAAAGCCTTTTCAAACTGTCCCATTCACCCAGATTTGGACACTAGGTGCCACATGGGTCGGTGTCTTGACTAGCCATTTTCAGTCCTGCACTGGAGTACATCTCCACAAGGCCCATTTGTCTGCAGAACTATCAAGGAGGTTCATAGGGCTAGGCGAACAGTTATTGAAGCTTCATCTTTGAGTGCTGCAGTTATGCATTCCACAGAGCTTCAATTCTGCTTCACAGAGGGCTGAAAACACAAATTGTGCATGAAAACTCTTGTTACTCTAATTCAAAACTTCTGATACCTGCCAAACTAAATTATGGTATGGTCCTTCCTGCATCTTGTTTTCACTCATGCTGTTACCACCTGCCATCATGGGGAATGGAATGACATGTATCTCCAGATGATCCAGTCATGCACCTGGATTTCCTATGCTTAAGGCACTTGGATCTCTTAATAAAATCACAGAAAGACTTAAGCTGCCAGGGGTCTCTGGAGGTCACCTCGTACAACCTTCTGCTCCAAGCAGGGTTAACTTCAAAGCTAGAGCATGTCTAGCAGGATTTTCTCCAGTCTCTACCAGCTCTGGGCACCTCCTGTAGCGGCTAATGGCCTCTCAGCTAACAATTTTTCTTCTGATGTGCAATCACCATTCTCCTCATTGCAATGTGTGTGAGCTGCCTCCTGTCCTTTCGCAGTGCACCTGTGAGATGAGTTCCATCTTCATTATGACCTTCCTTTCAGGTAGTTGAAGACAGAAGTTTGATCGCCCTTAACACCTTCTCTTCACTGGCCTGAAGAAGACCAGTTCCTTCACCTTCTTGTACATCATGTGCACCATTCTCAGTCATCTTACTGGCCCTCTGTTAGATTCTCCAGTTTATCAGACTGCTCTTGCCCTGGGGAGCCCCAGGATGGACACAATGCTGAGATGTGTCTCAGAGGTGCTGAGTTAAGGGATTGAAACCCTTCTCTAGACTTCTGGTTGTTTTCTGGCTAATATAACCCATTATGTGGTTTGCCATCTTCACCACACGAACACACTTCTGACTCCTGTTGAACTTGTAGTCACCAGGTCTCTTTAGGGAGCTGCTCCCCAGGTAGTTTTCCCCTACCTGTCCTGGTTGCATGGGGTTATCCATCTCAGGAGCAGAAGCAGGCATTTGCCTCTGCTGAACTTGTCAGATCCCTGTTGACTCATTCCTACAGCTTATTGAGATACCTCTAAATGGCAGCTGTCTTTCTGACACTGGCTTTTCTTTACAGGCTGACTGCAGTACTTCTGAAACATTCCTGAATTACTGGCATGGCTTCTCAGATTTAAGTCCGTATTAACACAGGAGTTGATACTAGAAAACAGCAAGGTTTAACTAATCCAGCTCATGTGCAAGTGAAGATAGAGATGGTCGTATCTCTAAAAACAGTGGAGTCAGTTATCTGCTGTAAGGTCACGTCCCTGGGGTGACTACAAGAATCAATGCAACTGCATGAACTCAGCAGGGCTCACTGCAGCAGGGATTTCTTTCTCGACTGTTTTAACAACGTGTGACAGGAAAGCATGGGATATTGGCAATATCTTTCTGACTACTCTCCCAGAGTGACAGCAGATGGAGTAGAGACAGTCTGCCCTTGAGGCATGCATGTGATCATCCCTTACGTGGTACTAGAAAAGTATAGAACAGTGTCCAAAAAGAACATGGTCTTCATGAAAACGTCAGAATGGACAAGAGGCCCACAGAGGCAGAACTGCACTTGCCGTAGCTAAGATCCTTTGCTGGATTGGAGCAAAGGCCCCTCTCCCCAGGGTACCTGCCAGCAGAGACACCACAGTCGGGAAGGGCATTCTCCCAAAATGAGATCTGCCTTTTATGTTCCAGGTGTGCTGGCCCTGGGAAATCAGAGCAGTGCACTGCATCAATTGCGGCAGGGGTTCTGCAGAAGGTGCTGGAGTACGGATGTGGCACTGGAGGGTGCTGGGATGTACTAGGGTACTAGGTCTGCACAGGTGATCGCCAGGCACCAGGGCTAGGTGGAAGCTGTGATCCAGAATGACACTGTAGATGGAGATGCTGTCTCTATATGCTGCAAGAGGCACCCACACTACATCAGAGTGCTGCGTGGAGCTGACCACAGCCGCAGCAGGGACCAGCACTACATCTTCTCCCTGGTCAAGGCTGGACAGGGAGCGTTTGGGATGTGGAGAGGTGCAGAGAGGGTGTTCTTTGGCAAAGAAATTCTGATGAGATGGGGTGTCTGCTATGGGACCAGGAGGGTGCTCAACCCAATGTAGAGAGGGCAGGGGGAAACCCACTTACAAAAAGAGCAAAAAACACACTGAAGTCCTCATCTTCAAGGGATCTCTTCCTTCTCCTAGCCCTCCTCTCTGCTATCCCCATTCTCCCATTTAATATATAAATATTATCCTTCCCAATCCATGACAAACAAGTGTCCCAGGGCATGGTCCCAGCAGTAGGCATCCACTTTCCTCCATAAGCATCCAGTCCTTGACCAGAAGGGAAGAGGCACTGCGGGAGGACAGCCCCCCAGCTCCCTGTGTCCTGGTTCAGGCAAGTCCTTTAGCTTATCAGCTTGGTTTTGCTAGTTTTCAGAGACTCGGTATTTGTGTGGTAATTGGGAAACAGGATTAAACTGGAGATGAACCTGGGGAAGCTGGATGTGGAGGTGCTGTCGAACTTTCTGTTCTTGCCTGCTAGGAAGTCACTTCTCTCCACTTCAGAGAGGATTTATAAGCTGAAATTAAAACCAGCAGCAGCTCAATGTGGGACCCCTGCAGCTGATTGTGTAGCGCCATGATATCATTAGAAATTGTGGGTTTTTAATGGCACCTGGCCAGTCTGGGGGAAACTCGATGTACTGTTACTGTGTCATCGACAGTGATAAAACTGTGTCTTGCCACATAAATTTATCTTCTAATATCTTTAAATACTTCACAATTATTAATGGAATGCAGAGGGGAAGAATTGAATTTGCGCTCTACTCTGTTTCTAAAGATGACCTGAGAGGATTAGAAAAATCTATATTTTTCTGCTTGTTCTTCCATTAGAAATTCTGGCCCTGTTTACATAGCTTTTCTTGGAAGACACTTAAGTCAATTGGAGAGCTGGTGAGACTGTGATAACAGAGATTTCAAGCAAATGAATCATAAAAATATCCTCTTCAGATAATTTTTGCATGTAAGTTTTAAATACAATGAACTGGATCTTGTTTTCAAATATCGAAAATTTTCTTAAGTATTGTGCTATTTCTGCTTCTGAATTACTGCCTCTACCCTTTGATGTTGAAAAAATCTATACCTAATTTTGTTCATCCTGTGGTTTCCCTGAGCCATCAGAGACCAAGGGAAACAACAGATACCAACAATAGCCAAAATAGCACGTTTTAAGCCCTCCTCTCTTAAAGCACTGCGATTACTGCCCAGACACCTTGCTTGGGCAATTCAAATGTGATTTAAGGGGAACTGCAGCACCTAAATCTAGGAAAAGCACCAAGAGATTTTCCCCACACTGGTTACATCTGAGAGTGGAGACACCTACCATGGTGTGAGCCCCCTGTTCAAGCCTGAAGATTCCTACCCCGAGGAAAGAATCAAAGGGTGTAAATATGCATTTTAATAGAATCATGGAATGGTTTTGTTTGGAAGGGACCTCAAAGATCCTCTAGTTCCAAGCCCCTGCTATGGCAGGGACACCTCCCATTAGACCAGGTTGGTCCAAGCCCCATCCAACCTGGCCTTGAACACCTCCAGGGATGGAGCCTCCACAGCCCCCCTGGGCAACCTGTGCCAGGGTTTCACCACCCTCAGAATGAAGAATTTCCTTCTAATTTCCAATTTAAATCTCCCCTCTTCCAGTTTGAACCCATCACCCCTTGTCCTATGACTACAAGCCCTTCTGAAAAGTTCCTCCCCAGCTTTCTTGTAGACCCCCTTCAGATACTGAAAGGCTGCAAGAAGGTCTCCTCTTATTTTGACATTTTGTGAGACTAGCTGTATTCTGTGCTGGGTTTTATTGTCCAGATGGGTCATGTAAAGTGTCTGTGCTTCAATATGTCGAGCTCAATTATTTCGATAGGCCCTGAGATGCCCTGTGGTGGCAGAGATGACACAACAGCCTTGTGGGTAGCACCAATGCTATTTCATGCCTCCCTAACTCGCACAGGCTGAGCTCTCCGGGGACCACCCACACCACGGTTCAGGTATCTCTGGGGCGCAAGAGGTGATAAGCTTGGTTGTGGCATTTGTCCTTTCCAGCACCAATGGCAGGAGGAAAATAGAAGAGCGATGTCCCCTTCTTGCTTGTTTTGGTTCATGACTGTGAAGTCAAGCCAGGCTGTTGGTGCTGGAGAGCTGGGGGGATCACACTTTGTCTCAGGCAGCAAGAGGTGAGGTGCCAAGGTGGATGCAGGCTCCAGGTGGAGAAAGGGCAGTATGAGGCTGGCTGCAGAAAGGAGAAAGCCCTCCTACACTGCGCTGTCCCCTCACCTCATCACTGTCCCTGCCAGAGAATCTGTGAAGCCCTGGCCAGGGTCAACATAAGCAACTGTCCCCAGCTACTCTTGCACATCTCTAGTGCTTGTGCTCATCCCCCTTGATCTCCAGAGACCTGAAGGGGGTTGTACCCTATCATACACCTTCCTACTGCCCCAAATGCAGCTCCTGCAGTTCATAACCTTTGTCCTCAAACTTTTTTTTTCATCCAATTTCCCTGCCCCAAGCTACCATCATGGCCTCCCTACTCTGGTGTTGTCCTCCCTTTTCCTGACAGGCTTTTTGGGATTTTTTCTATCAAAGGTGCCAACATAGTCACTGCACCTCAGAAACACTTTGAATGTCCATCAGCCCACTGTCTAGAGGCCATGTGAGCTGCAAGTCAAAGGCTGGCCCATCATGTAGCTCCAGTGACCCACCCACCTCAACTATGCAACTGATTCTGCACAAAGACTGTCCTTTTGTTCTCCAAACAGCCCTTCAGAAGTAGCTGCTAGAATTGACCCATGTGTGCTATGAGAGCATGCTTTGACATTTGCCACTGTGCAGGCACCTATCATAACCTCCCTGAAGGTAACTGAGATCTTCTCCCTTACCCTGTTGCTTTCTCCACAGCCTTGTGGGGCTGACGAGAGTTAGCACAGCCATAACATCTGGCATGATGGCAACTGCAACAACAGGGCTGTGCACTGCACCATGCAGAGTGGCGGGGGCAGCCCCATCTCCAGAGCTCACCAGGAACCAGGCCATGGCAGCTACAACCACCTCCTGCATGGCTGGAGTCCTTAACCTCGAAGAGAGACGGGGCTGGTGCAGCAGTGTCATGAGGTTCCTGCCACCTCCTGGGTGCTCAGGGAATAGATAATATGCTGAGGGATTTTCTACATCATGCAGCAAGGTCAGCATGTGGCATGAGCCAAGCAAACCCCTGCTAGACTGAGCAAATTAACCAGGTTCTTCCTTCTCTCTAGTACAGGTGCTACCATACTTACTACCAGAGAAGAACCTGTGTTCACACCTCAGCACGTGGTGCCAGTGCCTGGGTAAAAGCAGTCTCATCCCACATGCAGGACCGATGGTCAAGGTGTCTTTCCCTGTTTGTAATGCAGTATTTTTTTTTGACAGAAGAGTTTCTTATATTTTGTGGTTTTTTTCTCCAGGCTCATGACCACTACTATGGAGCGTGTCTGGAAGGGTGAAAGAGCAGGCAGCCAGTGTGCATCACCCAATGGTCTTTAAGAGAGTTGCATCTGAAAGCTTCATGACAACCTCCAGCCAAAGCCAGCTCAAGACTTCTCAGCAGTCTGGGCAAAATCCACTTTGTGGCTGTGGAAGAGTTGTACGGAAAGAAAAGGGTGAGCAGGTGTCACACCCAGGCGGCTGACACAAGTGAACCATGGCAGGGGAAGGAGGACTGTGGGCAGGAGGACATCTGCATGGGCTCAAGGAGAGGCTTTGTCCTCCATTCAGCAAGCACAGACACACCTACCCCCCTGGTTCAGCTTCCTGCTCACTCCCTCCAGAGCCACCTCAGCTGCTGGGGACAGTACATGACTGGACTGCAAGGATCAAAGAACTTGTCCTACAACAGTGATCTCAGAATATTAGTAGCCCAATCAATATAAGCCAAGAGAAATGATGCCAGCTTATAATCAAAGATTAACAAACTGTGCAGTGAACTTCTGCTTAGCAAAGAGTAGAGCAAATATAATCCATCAGACTTTTTTGTACTGTGTTTGTCATGTTCTGAAGGCCTAAAGTTGTGCTTCAAATGAATAAATTGCCCTTCATGGAACATGGCTTCCAGTGTAACTGCTTCGCTATTTAACTTTTCTGTGCCTCTGTTTTAAATCATTTTGCGCTTAGACAGCCAGTGTGAAAGCGTAGGGAGCAATGCCTCCTCCCCACGAGCTGAAGGACTCTGTTGAGTTGGCACAAGCTAAGATAAGCATACATCAGGACTAGGACAGTTTTCTAAGCTGTCATCTCCGCTGAAGTCGTCTGGTTCGCCTCTGTGATGGGTCTCAGTCTGGCTGACACAATAAGCTGCCCGCTGGGTCAAAGACCAGTGGTGGGTAGAGTCCCCAGTCTCCAATACAATATCGGGTCCCCAATGTCCCCGAGCCTTCTGCTCAGATAAGAAAATATCATCTCCTCCCATGAGGGACACCCTCATTACATACTCTGCTTCTGTCTCCAACTTCAGTCTGCTATATTGCTTTCTAAACTTCATTAGAAGTTGGCGTATACACCTTTTCCTTTACCTCAGTAACTGGCCGTCCCCAGCCCATGATAGACGTGGTCATTCTCACCGGACGGACACGCTTCCCTTCCACCCCCTGTTCCTCATCCAATTCCTCAGGTGTGGAAGGATGCTGCAGTTTCTCCACCTTAATGGCCAGCTGCAGCTCCTGTGATTGAGCGTCCCGTTGTTCATCAGCTTGGGAACGAGGGGAGGCTTAGTTTATGTTCACTTACAGGCACCTGAAGGCAAAGTATCACTTCATCTACGCTCTCATTTAAGGCTTCACAGAGGACATGTCTTAGGTCAGTGGGTCTCGAATCCTCCCCCACACTCAGTGAAGGGAGGGGAGTAGATGGAAGAGGAGGAGTAGATGAAGGAGGAGGAGGAGAAAAAGATGAAGGAAGAGGAGAAGGAGATGAGGGAGGAGGAGGAGGAGATGAGTGAGGAGGAGATGAAGACTAAATTCTCTCTTGTTGCAGCCATGCTAATAACCTTTCATTCTCTCCTCTTAACTTCTTAATTTCTCGGTCTAGCGCTCTAATATGTCACTGTGACCTTGGCTGGTCCCTATGTGCCTCATTACATTGCCTTTCTACTATCCTTCCACGCTCCGGCTTCTCTTCTTGCAGTCATTTATTCTCGCGTTGTAGCATTTCAACTTATTAAACTCCTCATTTTGTCCCGTCTGGTGCACCCGCAACTCATCACATTCCTGTTCTAACTGCCTGTATCTCTCATCTTGTGTTTCATCTACAAAGATCCCTCTCAATTCATCATCTTCCTCACCTGATGCCTGGTCTGAAGCCTGGTCTGATGCCTTGGTGTCACTCACTGCCTCTCCTTTAGTGCATTAATCTCTGTCTTAATCTCTTTTATCATTTCTGCCTTCAATACATCAACCTTTTGTATCATCTCTATCTTCAACACATTAACCCTTTTTATCATTCCTGCCTCCAACACATCGATCTCTTGTATCATTTCTATCTTTGATACCTTAATCTCTGACAGCATTATGATTAGTGATTGCTGTATCAATGCCACCAACTCAGGGGATGTACTTTCCCCGCTCTCTGTCGCAACGAATAACAATTCAGCTACAGTCTCTGAACTCATCTTGATTATTACTTATGTGTACAAGCGAGGTCAGGAGGTATCACTAAACAAACCCTCGATCCTGATGACTACGCCAAAAATGTCGCGGTTGGGCGCAGACGTATGTACTGCCTCCCAAAGGGGAAGGGGATCGAGGGCAAAGCAAGATACTTCCCACCAAGCTCATAGGCAATTACGGAGACCGATGAATATTTAACAAATTTATTACTGAATATATTTGCATAAACTGTATCTACTCTATGGAAATATTATAATACACCACGCCCACCCACTCACTCTCCCTTTCCTGAGGAGAACTAGAAAACCACTGAGGGGATAGGGCAAATAAGAACCTAATTGCGTCAAAATATGACCTGTGTGTGGATAGTGTGGTGTGGGTGCGATTGTGTGTGTGTGTGTGTGTGTGTAGGTTGTTGTCTACCCTTTCAGTGTTCGGTGATGGTCCCAGCAGAGTCGGGTGGCGGCAACGATGAGGTTTGGCTTGGCTCCAGTGACGCAGGGCAGCAGCAGCAGCTTGGCTTGGCAGCACTCCCACGGCGGCAGCTCATGCAGGTGGGTGGTGACCTGCGGCTTTTCCAGCGGCACACAGCTCGGGGCTTGGCAGTGGCACGGCCTTTTTGGCGGTGCAGCAGTGCGCGCCTCGGGGCTCAGCGGCGGTGCGGCGGCTCGTGCAGACCCAGTAGGAGCAGTCCCGCTAAGCACTTGGCAGCGCACATGCGGAGAGAGAGAGAGACAGAGACCGTGCACGACTGCGGCAGCAGGGACGGGGCACGGTCCAGTGACTCTCTGGGACAACGGCGACAGCGATTGTGTCCCTTAGCGTGGTGCAGGAGAAAAAAGAGAGGTTTTGTTTTTCCCTCCAGTTTTTATATCGCCGTGTCCTCATGACTTCCGACTCCTGGTTTCTGGCGGCAGCCACCGCAGGCATTTATGGGAGTCGTAATTCTTTTTTAGCTGACTTGGAAAGACATTTCACCAATATGTGGGTCGGTTCCCCACAGGGGAGGACAGGGCTGATGTGGTGTCTGGAGGGTGGCGGGTGCCACTGCTGGGTGCTGCCTCCCTCTGGGCTGGCGTTGGGGAAAAATATATATGTCATTTAAATGCACCTTAAGCTGCCCGTGAGTTCAGCCCAGCGTTGCACCTGAGCTGAGTTACCAACACAAGGAGAACGGCATCCACCCGTGGCACTTCTCCCAGTCACAGCTTCACCCAGCTCCCTGCGTCTCTCCCCACAGGCTCTGGCTCTCCAGGTGTGCCTCTGTAATCACTGTTCCTCTGTGATCTTATCCTTGCTGCCTCGCTTTGCCTGTATTTGACAATCATCCCAAGAAAGGCTCCATCGTTCACCCTGCTGAATCCACAAGTGATCCTGGCTGCAGCCTGCTCTAGGAGCTGCATCGCACCATCCTGCCCCTCACGGCCAGCACATGCCCTCTTCAAAGGCTAGGCTGTGAGAGGTAGTCGCCTTATTCTCCTTTTTAACTGAGGTTTCTAGTTTATATATCCACTGTCTTTACTACTCAGACTGTGTTCTTGATTGTCCACCAGATAGCCCTTTGCAGCCCAGCCTTTAGCCCAGTCCTCCATGGATCCCACCCAGGAGAAGCAGGTGTTCCTGGGCAGAGACTGCCCTGGCCTCTTTGGGATGCTGAGTCAGGAGGAGGTGGGCAGGGTCCTAGAAGTGCCTCTTTCTCTACCATGGATGCACCCATGTATTTCACCTCAGGGATTTTTTCACCTCAGACACACTCTCTTGTATTCTGCCCTCATGGTGGCTGCAGCTGCCTTGGTCACAGTTTTCGTCTGAGGAGAAAAGGGGGTGAAGCACAATAATTTCTACTCTAAAGAGGTAGGTCCTTGGACACCAGTGCTCATATATCACCTAAGTAGGAATCAGTAGGTTCAGTACTCGGTGCCTGGTCTTCTCCCCACCACTGTCTCCTCCCTCATCTACAAGTCTTTGGGTCATGCAACCTTCACTAACCTTCTTCACTGTCAGTCTGCAGCCTGTAACCTGGAGCATGTGGGGACTGAGAAATCAGGCCATGCTTTCCAGGCTTAGATTCAACCTGGGGACACCAAAGTCAGAGTTGTTTGTGAGGCAGACCCCGGGGCAAGCCCACCAATAGGTCTGCAGTCTGTGGGACCCAAAGATCCCAGCACAGCCCAAGTGGAGATGTGAGCACTGGAAGTGGAGCATTGCCATGTGCATTTCAGTCAGGTTTACCTTGAACAAGCTAGGACAGAGCTAACCCATCCAGGGCTTTGCTGAGCTCTCTTCACCATGTCTGCACCACCTCTCCTTCATTGCCTCTTCAAGATCACCATCTTCCATTGTAAGTGCTACATTCATGCCCCAAAGTGGAAGCATCTGTTCCTGTTTCAGAAATAGTCAGACGCCATACAGCACCTGAAGCAACTAAGCTTCACAATATCAAACAGCTCAAGTGGAAAACCAGAGTGACCTTCCTCAGCAGCTGAACTGCTGAATGTTTTATTTGTTCCTGAGGCCTGAGGGTCCCTCTAGGGCTGCCTGGAGCTCTGGGAGCACCATTGTGTGTGAGCCCACACCTGCCTGGAGCAGGTGACCCGCTTATCCCCAGCTACACCTAAGCATCATCAGAATACCTCTGCACTTGGAGGCTTTCCCAGACAAACAGACCCAAGAAATAAGGGACATCATGAGAAAGACAAGGGACCTTATCCCTAGGAACACATTCTTTCTTGATTAGTCATATGGATCCAAAGATGTTACTGCAACAAAATACTCTTTACCAGCTCGTGTCCACAGTTGTAATTCTGTGTTTGCCTTGCTCCCTTCTCTCAGGATGTTCAACTCCATTGCCTTATGGTTGCTGCTGCTGTTGTAAAGGTTGATCTTCACCTTCACAGCCCCAACCAACTCTTCCTGTTTCTGAGTAACAGATCTGGCAGTGCATCTTCTAGTTCATTGATTATCAGCACAAAGAGGTTGTCTCCAACATGCTCCAGAAGCCTCCTGAATTGCTTGCACCCAGCACTGGTGCCCTTCGGGGTGGTTGACATTCCTGATGAACACCAGGACCTGCTATTGTGAGGCTTTTTCCAACTGAAAGGTTTCATTTGCTTCCTCTTCTTGATCAGGCAATGGTTATCCATGTTAGTCTATCTGAGCCTTACCAACAAGCTCTTGCCTGGCCCATTGCCTGTCCCCAGGCATGGCCTGTGCTCTCCAACCATCACTTTGTACAGAGCATACACACCCTCCTCCTGTCTCTTCTGAACCACCTGCATCCACCCATGAGAGCTACCCACCCGCAGCATCTTTGTCTCTCCTCAAAAGTTCTTATTCCTCAGACTCAGTAAATGGATGTTAAAGTAAACTGGACACTAATATTTGAATGAAACCAACTGAAGTGCTGTATGACTTGCAAACCTCCCAGGACTGATGGTGATATGCTTGAAATGGTGCTTTACCCACAGCAAACTCTGGCCTGGTTTTAAAAGAAATTGAGATGTGCATTGAAGAGGACTTCTAAGGGAAAGGTTACTTGAGTCCTTAGCTGTGACCAGGATTAGTTAACTCTGTGAGGACTTGCTGGATCCAACCAACCATCCCCAGCCTTTCCCCCTCACCAGCACGATCAAGGAGGCACCCTCCAGGCCTGCACCCGTGGCCATCACCCCAGTGCTCTGTGGTCTCCAGGCATGCTGAGGGTCTCCCCAGGCCATGTCCTTGTGCACACAGGGGTTGCCCACTGGGTGCTTCTGGCTGCTCCTCCTGCAAAGGAAGGTAATTTTGTGTCTGCAATTTCCACATCAGTTTTAACTTCCTCTTGAGGTCCACAATAAATCTATTCATCAGCCTGCAGCCCAGACTGGTGGTTCCTGTTCTGTCTTCATGCATTGATTATTCCAGTGCCAGGAAGATAACAGGGAGCATCTCTACTAAAGAGCACCCTATCTCTTTCATATTGATCTCCTGTTTGTCCATTTCGTCTTTCAGTTTCTCCTAATTTAGTCTTTTTCAGATTTCTGCCTGCTCCATATTCCATCTTTCACAATGCTCTTGTTCATTAATGAGACCAGATAAAGGATTAATCCATCCAGGCCTTCCCTTTCCATGCACACTTCTGCTTTGACAGTGAGTGACTACCCTCAGAGTAGCTTTCCCACTAACAGCCCAGCCAAGTGCTGGAACTAGATGCAGCAAATGACCCTGATGATGCAGAGACATGGGATGGCTGAGCTGATCAAACCATCTGCTTCTAGTTAGTTCTCCTCCTCCTGGTTGCTCATTTCCAAGCTGCAGCTCTCAGACCATTCTCTCAACACCTCCTTCAAGCTTGCAAGACCCTGGGGCAGTAACATGAATCTTCAAGGGTAGACATGTAATGGAGAGCAGAGCTGCTGCTTGCTGAGCTGGCTGGCACTGTCCTACTTTGCACAAGCCCTCCGTGCTCTGCACTGCATTACCAGCATGTGATGGTACCTGTGCTCCAGCTCAACAGTGAAAGTTGTGGGTGCATGATGAAACACCATAAAAATCCTAAGCAACACAGGCACTGTTACTGGAAATGTTGTGGTGCTTTATAAAAGGAATAATGTTGCCTTCATCAATAAGTTAACTCAGTGACTGTTCCTGCATAAGAAAGAAAGACATTTTGTGGGCTTGGCTGAATTAATCTTTGTTTTAATACAGAAAGAAATGAACTATTAGTATTTATCGAGGAAAGAAAAGCATGAAAGTTCCATTTCCTCTCAGCAATCCTCATAAAACAATAACATTTGAGTACCATGGAGAGGAAGAGGGTAGGAGGATATGTCACAGATGAGAAAGCAATCAGGAACTAGTGCATAACTCAAACCTTTAAAAAATTAACTTCCATGCCGTCCATATGCTGCATTATTTAATATGGTGTGGTTACAATCCACTTTGACTTACCCAGGTTGTCAGCTCTGAACCAAACTCCTGTGGCTCTAGAGATGTCTAGGATGGAGAAACATTTTGGAAAACAGTCAGTTAAAGCTGCAATTTGAGAGGCTGGGACATGAGAGTTGGGGTGTGCTCAGGGCAAGAATTAGGTTCACACACAAGGTGCTGTCTCTGCAGTGTGGCCATAACAAGCCTTGGGTACCTCTTGAAGACGTGAGTCTGGTAGTGCAGGATGCATCCAGGGATCCTGCCCAGATGGGTGCACAGTGAGCAGGAAACAGCCTGAGATCACTTCGAGAAGGGATCTCTCAGCTGCCCAAGGAGCTACCCTAGCCTGGGTTCCTGAGCCCTCCGTTCTCCTTCTCACCAGCCCTGTGAGGCCATGTCTTACCCAAACAGGCAGGTCACAGAATCACAGCAGTGCTGTAGTGGGAACCCCTGGAGGTCTCCAGTCCAGCCTCCCATGTGGAGCAGGACTATTCCCGAAATCAGGTCGGGTTGTCTATGGCTTTAATCAGCTCTTGATGGATCAGATCTTGATGGAGATGATCCATCTCTCTGGTGACTTGTCCCAGGGCTGCACTCTCCTGGGAAGAAGCTTTTCTTCGTCCGTTCCTTACTGCGTGTCCAGGCATCACACTCTGCAGTGTGCTGGGCTGTGGCCCCCTGATCACGAAGACTCTCCAAGGCAATCTTCCCCCAACACACAGGCTATTCTGGGAGACCTCCCTCTACCTTGAACTCCTCCATCAGCTATAAGAAGAGGTTGCAGAGACTGGCTTCACAGCTCATGGCCCAGGTCCCTCACCTGGCCCATGGCTGCACAGGCTCCTTCTTCCACCACCACCAGCTATAGTGAGTTTTCAAGGCACAATGTTCTTGCAGGATGATATGTGGGTCAAAGCAGCCCACGTGGTCAGAATTGGGCATGAAGCATTTGGTGACATTTCCTCGAGAAACCTGTCCCCTCTGCAATTCATCTGTGGCTCAGGGTCCTGAGCTGGAGCTGTTGTCTTCATACTCTGTACTGCTGGAGAGGGTTTTCTTCTCAGACTAGTTTCTGAGAACATGTCCTTAGCCTCTGTACTACCCTACACAACCATGTGCTTCACTGTGTGCCAAAGGGAGAAGGACTAGTTGTGGTTTGGTTTGCATCCACCTGTTTCTTCTGATGTCCCTGGCTCTTATTCTGAGAGAGATCTGAGCCCTCCAACCTGACTTGGATAACCCTTAGCACACTCCTCAGGCATCTTCCTTGAATTTCGAGCTGTCCTCATCTATTCAATCACTTCTCTTACACAAGTTATTCCATAACTTCTGCTGTCTCTGCTGCCTCTTTCTGAACTCCTCCCAGGGCTGGTTCACCTCCTAGAAACAGGGAGGCGAGCTGCAGACAGCTCCACTCTACAGACAGAGCAGGGACTGACACAGCATCCCAAATGTGTCTGGTATTCTTCCTAAGAGCCTTTCTATTAGTTTCTAACTCTATTTCAGGCCCCATTCCTGGCTGGGAAAAATCAGGATCGCTTTTTTTACAGTGATGGCTTTTCAATTCCAGTAGTTTTATGAGCCTTGCTGAGTAGCCATCATGGGCTTCATGACAAAAGATACAAGCCTCCACTATGTTACCTTCAAATGGGCTTCACACCTTCTGCAAGTATTTTACCCTTTGGCTTGTTCTTTTATTGCATCTTTAACAGGAATTTTCATTTTTATTTTCCATCAAACACTACTGTGGTTGACTTTGTTATTTTACTGCCCCTACACAAATATCCTATTAAATACAAGTGAATCAAACCCAGTGTGCTCACCTGGCCATGCCAGGTCACTCCTCCTCTTGTGGGTTACCTGCTTTCTGCTCCACGGTGCAGCTGTGCAAGGTATCCCGAAATCTAGCTTCAGCAGCGCACCCAGTGTCTACTGGGGCAATCAAAGTCTCCCTTGCGACCCCTTTTCCTGCTTCCAGCCTTTCCAGTGTCTCTTTGTGTCCTGAGCCAGGTCCAACACTGTTCCTTTAGCTTTTAGGCCTGTAACCATTTCAAAAGGGTCCGGTGTTATTTGTTGAGCCACTTCTTTAACTCATGTGACTTCAATGTTTTCTTACCACAAGGCTCCGCTCCCACACTGACGCTGGGGCCTCGTTGTGTGCTGTGCATGCTGGCATCACAGCAACTTCCTCACACCAGGTGTCTGTTGTACTGTACTTTGTTGTGTCCTCATTTAAAACTAGGCTTTCAGCTTTTTCCTTCTGGCATCTGCCAGAAAGAACAAGCCACTTGCAGGGCTACTGAGCATTAAGTGGATTATGAGCAGCCCTGTGGAGAAAGACTTGGGGTGCTGGTGGATGAAAAGCTCAACATGAGCCTGCAATGGGCGAGTGCAGCCCAGAAACCAACCGTGTCCTGGGCTGCATCAAAAGAAGTTTGACCAGCAGGTCAAGGGAGGTGATTCTGTCCCTCTGCTCTGCTTTGGTGAGACCCCATCTGGAGCACTGCATCCAGCTCTGGAGGCCCCAGCACAAGAAAGACATGGACCTGTGGGAGAGGGGCCAGAGAAGGGCCACAGAGATAATTAGAGGGCTGGAACACCTCTCCTATGAGAATAGGCTGAGAGAGTTGGGCTTGTTCAGCCTGGAGAAGAGAAGGCTCCAGGGACCCCTTATTGCAGCCTTTCAGTATCTGAAGGCGCCTACAAGACAGCTGGGGAGGGACTTTTCACAAGGGCTTGTAGTCATAGGACAAGGGGTGATG
>JAVSBS010024350.1:9938-23854 GCA_033124195.1 Coracias cyanogaster
CCCTGTGACAGCAGCCTTATGATTATCGACAGTTTAAGCATCGCCCAGGACAGAACAAGGCTGGAGGGATGCAGTTATTTGTAGTGAGACATTGTTTGCTGAGGAAGCAAAGGAAACCCTTTCTACCCAAATTCACCAAGCTTTTACCCAGCTTCTCCCTCACACAAACAACTGACCCTACTGGGAGCTGCTGCTTTTCACAAAGAGTTTGGGGGGAAAAGACACCTTTTGAGGTTCAACCGCTAATTCACAAAGCTGACCTGACTTTGTGGCACATCAAAGGGTCAACCCAGTGCAGCCAGTCCAGAGCCTGCAGCCACTGGGCAGAGGGCGGGTGGCCATCCCTGTGCCCCAGCCCCTCTGGTGAGCTTGTCACTGTGCTGCTTGGCTTTGGCATCACAGGCAGATGCATCTGTGAGGACATGCAAAGCCTTGTTTTCTGTCCCCAGTGCTACAGTAAGTACCATGTGGGGCAGGAGTAATGAGAGGGCTGTGATGGCCCGAGCCCTGTGTTTGAAATCCTCTTCTTCACCAGGTACCTTGCTCTGTTCCTTTACATCTCCTCATTCCTGGTGAGTCACGCTGAGATGGCAGAGATTTTACCTTGGGTCAGCCACCCATCATCTCTTCAAGCAGCTATGGAGTGGAGCACCCTAGAAAATGACTCACAGGAGAAGCTCAGCAGGTCTGTTCTCTATTGTCTTCACTGCCCAACAGCTGGTTCTTCTCACCGGGGTTTCACTGGCTTCCCCATATTTGATTCTTGAGGAGTTTCTCCATTATTCAGTGTATTCCCAAATTAATTTTTCTCCCTCACTAAGCAAACATCTCCTTATATTTTTGCAAAGACATCAGTATCTTCTTTTCCAGCCTTGCATCTGTATAAACATATTAACACAGACCCCAGCTCATCTTCAGCAGTGACAGATCAGTGTCCCAAAGCAGTTATTTTGGGATAAAACCTTTCTGCAGAAGCCAGTAACATGCTTGTGTCCATCCAGCCTAGTCTATATCCATGCCCTTGTTTTCTTAGTCATCAAGCTGATGTTAATATGCACTCCTGGTAGGTGTTTAAACTTCACAGAATCATAGAATGGTTTGGGTTTGAAGGGACATTACAGACCATCTCGTTCCAACCCCCCTGCCATGGCAGGGACACCTCCCACTAGACCAGGCTGCTCAAAGCCCCGTCCAACCTGGTCTTGAACACTCCCAGGGAAGGAGCGTCTACAGCTTCTCTGGGCAACTTGCTCAACAATTGATCTCTGCTTGCTGATGATCAGATAGATGTGTCAGTGTCGATCTTCGTGCCAATGTACAATCAAGCCTTGGATTGTTCCCCAAACTCCTTTTCTCTTGCCACTCTCGCCGGCCTTCAGCCATCCTTCACACTCTGTTCTCTGCTCTCATCAAGGATGCTGCTGTCCTCACCCAGCATTTTGAAGCCAACACTTGGTGATCTTCAGGTAGAAATCCTCTTGTGCTCAGCAGCAGCTTCACAGAATGAAGTGTAGCCCAAATGCTGATGATAATAGCCATGGGGTTGTGTTGGGTTTCCAAGAGAAATGCTGAACCCGCCACAAAACAGCCGGCAGTTTGCAGGTAACCCCCTCCCAGCCCCTCCAGTGTGCCTGCTAAAAATGTTTTTCCTGACGGCAGAAGAGACTCACCCTGCAAAGAGCCAGGCGAAGGTGTGCCTACCTGGTAGAGGCAGCAGCAGCAGATAGCGAGCAGGGCAGGCAAACATCTCACCATCTGGCCAAAGGGGCCAGGAGCAGCTAGACCACCAGAGGATAGGATGCCATAACCGCTGGCAGAGCTCGAGGCTTTGTCCCAGGATCGCATGGATGCAAATTTCCCAATTTCAGCATCTCTCCCTGCCCTAGGGTTTCTTTATTCTTATAACGGGTGACTTGGGGAAAGCAGATGGAAGGAGGCAGGCAGAAATCAACGGTGGGTGGTGAAAGAGGAGAACCCTGCCAGCCCATGCTGGGCATGGATCTTGGCTCCTGCCACCAAGGGAAGAGCTGCTTGTGGCCCCGGGAGCGAGGTGCTGGCTGTGCCTCTGAGCACCTACCTGACGGGAGACTCGTGCAACAGCTCCAGCGTGTTTCCTCCGTAATGAATTCTGACTTGTTTTCCCAAATCGCCTCATAATGACTCAGTTTGAATTTAATGATGCAATCCTGAAGGGAATCATTAGCTCCCCAGCTAGGAGAGTCCAGCTCCAGCCCACGTGGCTGCAGATTGTGGCGTTGTTTCGTGCAGCTCTATGCACCCTGGCTTGGCACGTGCCAGCTCTTGGGTGCACGTTCTTTCTGGGGTTACCTCACCCCATCCCATTACTGCTCATCTAGTCATCTAGGTGCAGGATGGAAAAGGCCAATCTGCTTTTGATTAGCTGGGAGGAAACGTGGTGGTGTTACTGTGCTGCTGAGCTGGTGGGTGGTTGCCATTTAGTCCCTCTCCTCAGTCCCCGATATGGTCTTTCCTCGCTGCAGCTCAAGGACCAGATGTAGAAGGGACCTGGGGAGAGTTCTGCCGAGCAAACCCTCTTCTGCTGCCTGCTACTCATGCAGACAGAAAATCTGACCAAATGCACATAAGAAAAAAGAAATACAGACTTTTCAAGCCATCACTGGCATCATGTCTACATTGGGAGACATACAAGAGGCTCATCACCGCACAAGGTCCAGCCCCAGATTAAAACACCTCTCCCAGCAACAGCCTTTCCCACAATAGTCTGGAGCAAATTGTGCGTGGGCTGCTGAAATGACACTAATTTGCACCTTCCAATTCATTATGCATTCCAGGCTTCATGATCCTATTGAGGTAGAAGCCTGGCAGTGACAATTTGCCGAGTTACACACTGATGTCATCTGTACATTTGCTCATCGGAGTTTGGTTTTCCAGATTGTGCTGCAACTTCAGCCCAGGGTGTTAGATGATTTACTGCAGAGACATAGCGGTGAGGCCAAGAACAAACCCCAGGTAGCGTTAGTCCCAAGATACTATGACAAGCAACCGGTGTTAGAAAACGCTCCCTGCCACCGCCTCATGCTTTTATTTATCAACAAAACCAGGTTTGTTGTGCTTTATTCTTAGCGAGACACCGTTTCACTGGAGACCATTTAAAATGAGATTTATCTTCCTTGGAATAACTACAGACTCCTGCATTTGTAATTCATTCCCCTCCCATTTCTAATCTCATTTCTTTTGAATGTATTGTTTTTCTTTCCATTATTTAGAAAATGAGATCATTAAAATGAACATTGGAACTTGACAGGTTTGGGGCAAGGAAGAAACTTCACTGCAGATGCATCCCAAATATGATACCTCCGATTGCTGCAGAGATTTCTTCAGCTAAATGGCAGAAAAGAGCAGTTTCTTATGCCACTTATTCATGCTTCTGTTTTGACATTTTGGGGACAAAAGGAAAAGAGGAATTCTGACTCCTGGAGTCTACAGCAGTCTCTGCAAGAGGCAGCCCTGCTTCCACAACAGCGGTGACATGTGCGAGTGCTTCAGAGGATGGGGCTGCTGGGCTGCACTCTTCTGCTTACACCAAGGCAGATAAGAAGGAATCTTCAGCCAACGATTCCGACCTCGGGTGCAGAAGAACCCCAGCTCCTCCAAGGGTTGCGAGGTTGGGATCTGCAGCTCCGCGGACTCAGCTAAATCCAGAGAGTAATTACATTTTGCCTAAAAATAAACACCCAGTCACTCCTGCTCATCCCTCAGCTCTTATTTCTCTTTTGTCTCTCCACTGGTCCAAACCTTCCCTGCTCTGATAAAGTCCCACAGAGCACGAGGTGAGGTTTGGGAGGGATTTGTGGGTCTGAGCCCCCAGTTTGCTGCTGTGCACTGGGGGTGTCCCCGCTCTGCTCCCCACCCAAGCAGTGACAAACCTTCCACTCCTAAAAGAGCAGCTGCTTTTCACCCTAAGCGGGCTGAAGATCAGGGGTGGGCGAAGTGACTCCTGATGGAAAGAAGCCCGGAGTCCTTGAGGGTGCTCTATTAATGCAGGTTATTATCTGACCCTTGGTAATTCAGCAATAGGTTCCAGATGCAAAGAAGATTTGGGGAGAAGGGTTTTGGGGAACTTCTTTTCCTCATTAAACTTACATTTGGGAAGGAAAAAAAAAAAAGAGCAAACTCTGATCTAACAAAGCTTAAATTTGGAGTAAATCCATCGCAAACTACAGCTGTACCCTGGATTAACAATGGTGTAAATCAGACTAAGATTTGGCTGCAAATCCCAACTCTCTCCTCATTCTTGAAAGACACAAACATTAAGGTCTAAGCATCTACAGCCGTGCACTGCAGAAAATATTTCCTGGCTCGGAAAATCTCATGGGACGATGATCAGGAACAAGACGGTGCAAATAATTAGTTTAATTGAAAGTAGAGGCACACTACTAAAAATAAAGAGATGAAAGCGGCTTTCCCTTTGCCAGTTTTAATACGAGCAATATTAGTAGCAGCTGCATTTTAACCCGTTTTTGGAGATAACTGCGAGAGGGGCATTCTGAGACCTAAACAGTTTAATTGCAGAGGCTACCCTTTAATTTAGGGTGGTGAGAATGATATGAAGGACTCATTAAACTGGGGCATTAACCATGGCAGAAAATAAAGTAGAGTCTTTGTTGCAGAAGACCTCGCTACCCTACAAGCGCTACAGTAAACGGCTCACGGGCACCGCAGCAGGGTAGGATGGGTGGACAGAGACATGTTGAGATAGAGGGAAGCAAATGAAAAATAACTGGTACAGTGCTCCGCAGATTGTATGTCATCACAGACAGTTATTTAATAACTCTCCAATTATTGCTGCCGGCTGGGGCATATTAAGACACTGCGAGAAGTCAGGTCAAAATCCCCGGGGCACGGCTGCAACCCCGGCCCCACATCTCCTGCCCTGGGACACAGAGGGGACATGCTGGGGACTTGAAGCCAAGCTTCCACTAGTCACCGTTACATGTTGAAGCAGCTGGAGGGACACCAGTGCACTTTGAGCAGCTTCCAGACATTTCTGCAGTGAGCCTCACATCTTTAGGGGCTGTTATTTAAGCTCTGGAGACCAGAGTCCTGTGATTACATGACCTTCCTGTCTGTCTAAACACAGCCTCAAATCCAACAACAGTCACCGCCTCTCTCAGAACTGCAGAAGAAGGCTTGACATTGTGAACCTCAAGGGCTCAAAAGCTCAGCTAGAAACCAAGAGCCCAAAATACATCGTCTGAGACCTGCTGCCATTGGGTGTCACCAACAACACAGCTTCATGCAAGGCAGGTAACACCAGCCCAGGGGGCACCACCAGTAGGTCAGCCTCCAGGTCGCTGGATGCCAGTCCCAAGGTGGGTGTGAAGATGGAGTAACCTTGCCCTTATTCCCCAACAAAACAAAGCCTTTTTAATGACTCCTTCCTCAAAATCAGGATTGGGTCCATAAAACAGAAAGCGTACTTTGATACCAAATGAAAAACAGTGCTCACAGACTCTAATTCCTTTCTGCAAATGCTGGAGGAGAATATTTCATTTGGCAAACAATTGAGCCTTACAGTTTCAGAGCTCTTAATGCGATTAGGGACAGGTTCTGCAACACATTTGTAACTCCAGGTGATTTTGCTATATCTTTTTGGACGGTGACCAGACATAAAAATGCCCTTTTGCTAGATTTGGATCCAACTAAAATTGAGGAGAATCAGATGTTGGTAAGTCTTTTCCAGTTTGATCTTTACCCAGGGGTATCACAACATGCTTCAGCTATGGGCTGCGCCGAGCATCTTTGCAATCTCGGGCTCTTTTTTGCATTAAGCACATATCTCCTCTGAGGAGCGATAATTCTTCTGTAGCACATATTCCATAAATGAGCACGCGCTACTCCTCTGAATTACATGATGTACTTAGGGGGTGGGAGAGAGGACAAACCTTCCTTTAGCTCTGTGGACACAACTTCCCTTCCTTTTCCCAAATTGCTCTGGAAGGTGCCCAACTTGCTTAAAATGACCTGAGCCCAGGTGCCCCCTTCCATTTAGGAGAGCCCAAAGTTCAACCTCAAAAGCAAAAGCCTCAGTGCTTTGCAGGATCACAGCCCTTCTGGGAAATTTTCTGGTCTCACATGCTCTCCCTGCCTCTGTTTCTGCCGTGGCTACCAAAGGTGGGGCTGCAAATGAATTACGTTAAGAGCAAAATCTACACGGGAAGGAGTTGGAAGGACAGCACCACAGGGAAAAGCTAAATCGTTCTGTACATGCAGCTGAGAAACAAAAACAAACTTGACCTTTAAATGACTGATAAGAAGAGAATCCCTGGTTTCTCCTTGGTGAGGACTTGCACGCCGGCTTCATCAGTGCCGATGGTTGGGCGCTGGTCCATTGCCTTCCCCGCACCGCGCTGGGAACTTCTTGTAGAAGTAACGTCCATTGCTCAACCAGAAACTGGATGAACCCCTTAGCCTCAACTGGCATCATTGTAAGATGATACTATGGGATATTTACGGCGAGCTGTAAAGCAATAAATAAAAACAAGCAGGGAAGAAAAAAAAATTGTGTTCTAACAGATTTATCACTTTCTAAGAGAAAGAAAGTTGAACTAAGGACAAAACCACATTATTTTACCAAGCAGGTAGGTCAAAGAAGAGTCAGCAATGGGAAAACCAGACCAGGGCTGTGCACATTAAAGCCTTGCTTCCACTAAAGAGCCATCACAGCCAAGGCAACGCAAAGGAATACGCTTGAAGTGTTTTACGACGTCGTTGATCTCTCTGAACTCAAGAGCTCTGCTTTAGTAACACCAAGAGAAAGGAAGCTGGTTTAGGACACCTGAGGTGCGTGCTTCGTTGGGTGGTAGTGGCAGCCTGGATATCTGATAACCCAGGGCTCTTACCTCCCCCAGGAACGGGCAGAAGAAGGTCTAATGGCAGGAATTTGAAGTCAGCAGCATTCAAACTGGAGAGGAGACATCTGGTTTGGAACGAGGGCAGCCAACCGCTGGAACACGCCAGGAAGGAATGCGGCGGATGCCTCAGCCCTTGCTGTCTTCAAAGGAAAGAGGGAATTTCTCTTCTGGAGAGACGTGATCCAGTGCCGTTTACCAAGGCTGGTGGGGAAAGTGGCAGCTCACGGGGCTGCCGGCAGTCAGAGCAAATGATCGAAACTTCAAAGCGTCCAGCTGGCACTGCGTGTGTACTGGACGCTGCAGTTTCAGTGCACAGGTCATATATGTGACTCATTACACACGTGTGTGGAGATACACGTGCAAACCAAAGAAACCCTGGCACCGGCAGCAGGCAAAGACAAGCCCAGCAGCACTTCAGTCACCTCAATAAACCAAATATCCCAAGACTTTGTCCTTGTGTGCTTTTCCAGATTTTTTTTTTTTTTTAAATGCTGTGGGACAAATACTAAGGCCAAAATAACATCTTTGCCCTTTACCGCACTTTCACAATCCAGGCACAAGGCCAGAGAGCAAAGCAGGACTGCCCAGGGGTGCGGTTTGGTGCCGTGGTTGTGCCAAGGCGATGGCTGTTGTGACCCCAAGGGCCAGGCTGGATCCTCCACCAGAACTTGGCACCGTTGTTAACTCAGCCTGGCCACGAGATGCTTCACCCACCTAAACCAGCAGAAACCCCTTCCCTTCCATGCACAGGGCTGGATTGCTGATTCTTTAGGTCCCTGAGCCATCTCACCCTGGGTCAGATGGGTGATGGTCCCTCCGGCAGAGCTGCAGGTCCGCTGGATTTTATGGATCAACAAACCCCAACTACAGTGACGGCAACAACGACCATGAGCAAAGCCAGGCATGAGCTGTCGCTGCAGGGCTCTACCAGCCCCATCCCTTCATCCTTATTCCTGCCACTTTCCTCCTGCCAGCACCAAGACTTGTCCAGCCACACAATAAGCTGAAAACCCACCTATTTTTTTTGTCTGCAGGATTATCTTGCAGCTGGATCTGAAGTTTCACGGGATGGTTTGCTACCTGGGCACCAGGAGCTGTCACAGACAGAAGGTTTTCCAGCGCACAGGTACAGGATCAGTTTCAGATAAAATGTTGGGATTTTTTTCCCCATTCCTATCCCCCGCCTCCTTTTTTTTTAGAAGAAATAAAGCATTTTTGTGAGCCTTCTATACCATACACAGCACCAGGGGACTCAGCTGGGAGGCAAGAGATGCAGGTACCTCCTTCTTCCCTTCCCTTTCAGCTTCTGTTGACACTATATCCGAGTGCAACAGGCATGAGAAAAAAAAAAATTAAAATAAATAAATTTTTAAAAATCACCATTCAATAGGTAAGAAAGCACCACAAAAAAAAGTCAGATCCTGTGACTTTACAGTCATTCCCAGGATAAGCAATAACTGGAAAACGCTTGAAGCAGCTGCAGCGGCCGGGTTCACCCCCATTATTGGGGCTGAATTCCCTCAGATACCTTCAACTTGTTCGGGGAACCTTGGAGGTACTCGCTGCAGCACCTACCTCCTGCTACCTGTGTCCTGGGGAAGATCGGTTAAAGTCTCACGGTTAAAAGTACCAATGGAGTGATTCCAGCCATAGTCTTCAACAAGAATATGAATACCCCAGAAGGAAAACAAAAGCTCCACTTCTTCTGGTTCCTGTCACAGGTGACAACCCTGTGACAAACTCTTTAACTGGTGTAAATCACGTAGCTCTACATAAGCCAAGAAATTGGCAACTATAATTTAGGATAGCGGACCAATTCTAATGAGAAAAGTATCTTTTCTTCATTCAGTGCCATAAAATCAGTTATATAAAGCCCCCAAATGCTCTGCTTTAACATTTTTTCAATAGTTTGTGATTGTAGTGGGCAAGAAGCTGGGTTATCTTTACTGCCAAGAATGGAAAAATGTCAACTTTTTCAAATATTTGCAAAACCAGATGCCCCAGTAAACATTTTTAGTCTGCTTAAAACCCCCCTTATTTCTTAAACAAACACTTTGCATAGAAAACATACCAGATGTAACAAACATTTGAGGCGCTGCGTAAGGACCACATGCTCCCCAGCTTAGCCCACAGGCAGGACATGGTTCAGATGGAGGTGGACACGAAGCTTGGAGAGAGGTGCTGAGTTTGGACCGAATCCTGCCGGGTGCTCAGCACCCTCAGCTTGCTCCAGCAGCAACCATGAGGACTGATAACGATTATGAGGAGAGTCTGTAGCCGGGGGAGCGAGGAACATCTGAAGGACTTGACTGCATTGAGATGTATGCACCAGCTGTCACATCCTTAATCACCCTTGACATTTTTTATTGCCCTGGCAATTGAAAGGTTTATTTGCCGAGAGCCTGCGGAGGAAGATAAAAATGACACAGTACCAGAGTGCTGTCCCACCCGTGGGCCTCTGCTTTGAACCATTCCTGACGTTTTTCAAAGAGATTTGCTTCCTAAGGACAAAACCACACAAACCGCTTAGATGTGGGGAGAGAAAGGAACCCAATATTGCTAAAGGTGGCGGATGCCCATGTCTGTCAAAACACCGCAGCAGAACCAACCAGCTCCGAGCACAATTACTTTGCAATCAGGAAAGTCATTAAATGTGCTCAGTGTGTGTGGCTTACAATTAGAAGAAATAATGACCATCGCCACTGGGCCTGCAAAATCTAAATACAGAGCTCCCTACCAGCACAGGGGTGCTCATGGCGAGAGTGTTTCTGGAGCTGTAGCCTTCCCACTATGTGAGCCATCTGATGGAGGGTGAGGATGGAGGTTATGCACAGCCTCTCGCAAGAGACAGGCTTCAAGGAGGTGTTTTATGAGCTTTCTCCACAGCTTGGACCCTCTGAGAAGCTTCCAGGTGCACTTTCGCATTGCTCTCCTGGTTCCATGACCACAAGAGTGTGCAGGTGGGTGTATGATGGTGGTGACAAGTAGCAGAGGCGGCTGCTAACCTGAGAAATTCTTCCTCTGGCTCCGTCATTCACCAGAGCTCGAAATAAAACTGCTAGAGGTCATGAGGGAATCCTCAGATAATGCAAATAACAGCACAAGCAGAGAGCTGCAAGCGCTGCAGATTCCTCTTGCAGGATGTCCACAGGTGGCCACCACTTACCTGCCCTGGGGTGCTAAATGCTGCCTAAAGCCTTCCACCTGCCCTCTCCTGTTCATTGCCAGCTTCTGTCGTGCAGAACCATTAACTGATAAGCTTCCCATCACTGATGTGGCATTTAAAGGGGCACTGCCATGTAATACCTGTTTTCAATCAGAAGTTAGGGACGAATAAGGCTTTATATACCTTGAGATCCCAGGAGGAATGGGTTGCTGCTGCTGATGTTTCTTTAAATAGCAGTAGTTTTCAAGATCTGGAGCAACCATTTTTCTTCCAAAGAAGGAAGCAATGACAAAACAAATAAAAAAAAGATACCTTCATTGAGCTAAAACTGCATTTTCTCCCATCATGTTGAGCCAACACAAGGGAAGAGCTCAGGACACCACCTCCCATCGCTGAGCAAACCTGAGCTGGCCATGACAGCTCTGCGGGACATCTCCAGCTGCGCAATCACCAGAAGAGAACCAGCTCCTTGAGCAGCATGACCCTCATTTCAGCCAAGCATCTTCACTCCAAGACATCTTCAGCCTGGACACAGCCAAACCTGCCTTCTCCAGGTCTGGTTTAGTGTGGAAGGGAACATAAAGATCATCTACTTGCAACCCCCCTGCCATGGGCTAGGACAACTCCCACTAGACCAGGTTGCTCAAAGCCCCGTCCAACCTGGCGTTGAACACTTCCAGGGGTGGAGCATCCACAATCTCTTTGGGTTCCTTGGCTTAATAGAAGCAGGCTGGGGTTATTTTCTCTAGGGCATTGGTATAAATGGGTTTAGATCAGCCTGATCATCTGAAAACTGGCAAAGAAGCTCAGCAGAAAGGAAAATAAACTAGATCACAGGCTGAGTTATTAACTTCTTGGTTCTTTCCCCAAGAAAACAACGCTACCTTCATCTCCTGGTGACAGAAGCAGAGAGCGTGCAGCCTCAAAGGAACCAGAGACAAAGCCCGTGCTCTGAAGCCAAAGCTTTGAGTTCATTTAGTAACCCTGGGCTTGAATATCTGCTCCTGGAGCCCAGGACACAGAGCTTGGGCTTTGCCTGCAGCTGCCTTCACTGCTCTGCAGCCCCGTCCTGGGGCACCCGTCCGCTCCCAAGCGATTTCTATCGCCTTGCTGCAGGGGCAGGGTGCAGTCAGTGCTCTCCCCGCTCCCCTCATCACAGTACTATAATCAAAAAGCTTTTTGTTTTGCTGCAGCTTAACTTTCAGTCTGTGACTCCAAACTTACCCTTCTGGGATTGGATTTCGAACCCAATTCCATATTGGAAACCACTAATTTTCTTAGTACCGTTTTCGATGTGGTAGAACCCTGCTTTTAAAAGACTTGGGCAGAGGAAAACTGCTTATTTCCATTATTTTTAATAAAAAAAAAAATTGACAACAAGGCAACAGATTTCATCCCTAGTGGCTCCCAACCCCAGATCTAGTTTCGACTCAAGTACAACCCTAAAACTTGACCCTCTATTCAGCCTCAAACCCCAAACCTTTCCATGGGCTCTGGGTGGAAAGTTACTGACCCTGTATCTGAGCCAATTTTCAAACACACAAATAACTTGCCTGATGAAATTTTTGTAGGGGGGAAAAAAAAAATTATATATATATATACACACACACATACACACACACGCTGTATATACCAGGAGGGATTAAATCCTCATGTTGCAAGAATTTAATTTTAAAAAGCTAAGACATTGTAGGAATGCAAAAATATCACCTCAGCCTGGTAACCTTTGGCTTAGGCCTGCACTTCCACAGCTAACAACTGGGAATGTTTCCTTTCCAGCGCTGGGAGGACCGGTGCCACTCAGGAATGCCTGGCTTCAGCCCAGTTAGAAAAGGAAACCAGCAACCCTTTACTAGTGGGGCCTCTGCGGGCTCCCAGAGCCAGCCTCGCATCCCACGGGCTTGTTATAATTCGCACTTTCTTCACCATGCTCCAAGTGCCCCATCTCCAGAGGTGCTGCTAAGGAGGGCTAAAGAAGGGTCTTTGCAAAAAAGCATTATATGTTTTCCCACTGCAAAGCCAGATTATTGTTTTGTTGTTCTCAGGAGTTAATACATGATTTGCATCTATACACCAAGCTCTGAGGCATTAAAAGCAGAACCGTGCCCACTGCTGTCATCTCACCAGTGTGAAGGCCATTGGGAAGAACACACCAAGGTCTCATAGAATCATTGCATCATTCAAGTTGGAAAAGATCCTTGGGATCATCAAGTCCAACCATCAACCCTACTCTACAAAGTTCTCCCCTAATCCACACCCCAACACCACATCTAAACGACCCTTAAACACATCCAGCGGTGGTGACCCAACCACCTCCCTGGGCAGCCTAGTCCACTATCTAACTACTCTTTCTGTAAAAAATTTTTTCCTAATGTCCAGTCTAAACCTACCCTGTTGCAGCTTGAAGCCATTCCCTCTTGTTCTATCACTAATGACCCGTGAGAAGAGACCAGCACCACCACCAACAACTACAATGTCCTTATGATTCTGTGATTCTCCAGACAAGTCCATTCGAACCAGAGAGATATGGTCCTCAGGAAATATTTGGTACCTGTACAGGGGCAGGAATAAGTTCATTTCACACCAAGTTTAAGTGTTTAATAGGACCCTGTGCATTAGCAGAATTCCTGGCACGTCCGAGCCTCATTTAAAAGGTGGAGGAGAAACCCTCTGCCTCTTGGGCTGATCTCAAGTTAATCACGACAACCAAGGGACTGACCTACAGGAAACAATCCTCTAGGTACTGACGTTACCCAAATAAAGCTAGCAGTTTCTGTAGTTTATTGGCTGTGTTTTTCCCCCCAGCAGGCTTAATTTATGGTAATTACTAGGAACTATGGATTAAATTAATAAAAAGGAAATTATTAAGGTTTCCTGACCTGGAGGCCAAAGGTAAATAAAGAGAAGCAAACTGCTCTAGATGGGAACACTTCCCTGCTGTTTTTGGGGCCAGTGCAGAAGGTCTTTCAGCACAGCAAGAGAGAAGGTAGGTTTTGGGGAAGGAGCTGTCGCATCTTGGATGCTGGGATGGACCATGAGATGCACCAGCCTGGGGAGCCTTGAGCCATCACAGCACAGTTCCCCAGCAGAGGAGCGGGCTGCTGCCTTCTTATCCAAGCTCTGTACAGTGTACAGAGCCCAGAGTCATACGCTTTATGTTAGCAAAGAAATAGAGATCTCTGTCAGACAGGAAGAGACTATAAAAATAATACAACACAGAAATCCAGCTTAATTCAAACTACGCCAAAGTCCAGAGTCCTGCTCTAAATGCAGCTCTGCCAGCTGACCATTCTCTCCTGCCTGGGTTGGGGCACATTTATGGCTGCTTAGAATTCTTATACACATCTCATGCTTTAAATTAGCATTTTGAATGCTCTTATGCTGTTGCCAAGTCAGACTGTTTGTATTTGCCAGACCTGGCCTCGCGAGCCCTGGGTGTAAATACAACTCACGTTCCAGAAAGGCAGCGCAGGGTGCACCGATGGCTCCTGCTCTGCTCTCCCAGCAAGATCAGTGCAGAAACAAAGACAGCAAGTTTTGCTCTCGTCCTTGAGCTGATTGCCCTCGCCCCTGCCGAGGTCCTCTGAGTGTACGGAGTTTCTGCAGGGAGAACTTTCAGCTTTGTTACCTCCAGTATCAGCTCTGTGTCCAATATAAAGTGTACCAGTGGCACAACCTGAAATCCATCTCACCCTTTGCAGCCAGCTTTGGGCTCTGCAAACAGCCTCATCCGATGTGACCTGTGCCCTACCAATTTTTAATGTCACAAGTGTTCACCTGAGAGGAGAGGAGAGGAGAGGAGAGGAGAGGAGAGGAGAGGAGAGGAGAGGAGAGGAGAGGAGAGGAGAGGAGAG
>JAVSBS010024350.1:23954-92025 GCA_033124195.1 Coracias cyanogaster
GAGAAGAAAGAGAAGAGAGAGAAAGGAGAAGAGAAGAGAAGAGAAGAGAAGAGAAGAGAAGAGAAGAGAAGAGAAGAGAAGAGAAGAGAGAAAAGAAAACAAGAAAAAAAAAAAGAAAAATGGAAAGCTCTGGATAGACTTTTGATAAAAGGTTCAAAAGAATATCGGAAATCACCTCCTTATACAGCATCAATAAACGCAGCGCACACCTGAACTTGTACTTCAATACACCCAGACTGCAGTTACAAAAGAACTGCTACAAGCTGGAACCCTGAGAAAGGCAGCGAAAAGCTGCTGGAAGCAGCCCGGGCTGGGCAGGCACAGAGAAGCGTAACCAACGCTTACAGTGGGCAATTGTTATAGTGAAAACCAGCCTGCCAGATCAGATGTCACCGGGGAGGGATATCAGCGTCTGATCGAGGCAAGGACGGGGCACGAGGTACCTGGAGCCTTGTCAAACTCAATGCTCCTATGTAGCAGGTTGAATAACAGCACAATGTTTACATTTCCCCTTGTGCCCTCAGTAGTTGGGAAGCTGGACACCTGAAAAGCATGAATGATTTTTTAGAGCAGCGCCAGTGTTGGCTCTTCATCACCAAAGCCTTGACTGTTCCTTACCAGCATTGAAACAAATAAAAGAGAAAATATAAAAAGAAAAAAACCCAAAGCAACCCCAAGTTATTGCTGCTCCTGAACCTGGATGTCCAGAAAAGACAATATAAATGCAAATTCAGCAGCTAACTCCTATCATGGGTACATCAGCAAATATAGCAGCTTGAAATGCAACCATTCTGTTGATGAATTCCAGCCAAGAAAGAGTTTTTTCTAGTTTCTTCCAGATTAGTGCATTGAAATTTAATAGTCAAAGTTCTCTAAATAGACAAACAAAACAACATCCACAGCTAATGGCAAAACCCATCAACTGAAGTATGTAGGACACATCCTGTGTGCTCTGGAGAGCAATAAATGTGGTTACAGGAAGTTATACAACAAACACACCAGAAATACTGGGTGGAGGGAGTAAAACCTTGAGAGCTTTTATCAAGAGGATGAGAGGACTTGGCTGGATTTGTCCCTCAGTGCAATGGGATGACTTGTCTCATACATTCATCGTTTCCCCTTACTGCTGCTCTCTACACAGCACATGCCACCTTATTCCATATTCTTAAGATACTCCTAAGCTCTCAGCTAGCTCTGATCCTCACAAAACAGACACCTCAGATGCACGCAGCCTTCTGTCGGAAGCAAAGTGAGGTCCCTACAAAACTGCTACACTAAAAGAGAGCAAATCACAGAGAAAAAACAAAAAAAAATGCTACCTGAATGATGAGGTTTCCCTAAAGCAGGACCCGCTGAGCTAAAGGCAGAAAGAATTTCTTCCCCTAGGAACTGATTTCGTGCTCATGGGTCTGCTGCAGTCACCTGGGATGTCAAGGCTCTGAACTTACCCCACAGCACTATCAAGGTGAGAGCTCCACGTGCTGCACCTTCAAGCTTGTTTGATGCATTCTAATAAGGTCTCCTCCAGCCTTGGTCACCACAGAACTTGTTCAGTACTTCACCTTGAT
Source organism: Coracias cyanogaster (assembly GCA_033124195.1). Taxonomy (NCBI): domain Eukaryota; kingdom Metazoa; phylum Chordata; class Aves; order Coraciiformes; family Coraciidae; genus Coracias; species Coracias cyanogaster. The sequence goes on from JAVSBS010024350.1 coordinate 25,523, forward strand.
TACTCTGGTTGTGCTAAAGGTGGTGACAAATGCTGGAGTACGGATGCCTCAGACACTCCAACAGCTATTGAGCGGCAACAATTTTCCATCACTGTCAAACTGGGGTGATGACTTCGTGGTGTAAACCTCTATTTTATCATTGCCAGTCAGGATCCCAACACACTTCAAAAGCCAAATTGATAGTTTCAAAGTTCAGCTTCATCAGTCTCTTCTAAACTCATGTGCTCTCCAGAACAGTGAGTCCTAATCCGGCTTGAATTGGACCATTTCATCTCATCCTGGGCTCAAAAGATTGTCAGTCCCTCAAACGCTTCTTTGAAAACTGATTTCTTGCAGATGACCATGATTGCTATAAAATAGCATTTTAAAACATTTTAATATTTGAAAATAACTTGCCTTTCCTCATATATCAACCACATGTTTGAGAAAGGGCCTGGGGTTTACCACTGCTTGGTGAGAAAAATAGCAAGAGAGAGGAAGGATAATGGGGTGATAATGACTGGAAATGTATGGGTTGAATTTGGGACCGCTTTAAATACGAGAAGACGATTTGCAACGCTGTGGCGTACACAAACACAGAGAAATGTTTGTGGCTCAAGTGTGCATTTGAATATAGAAGAATGTTTTGCGGCAAACTATTTTTCTTTTAGCACAGACAAACTCTGACCAAGCTGACAGCTGCTGAAGTTGTGGCACCCACCCCAGTCCAAGCAGATGGGCTGTGTCTGCTCGGGAATTCCTCGGGAGACTTCCTATTTCAGCATTACCAATGTAGGGTGGTAATGGTTTGTAACCACCATGCTGACCTCCATCACATTGCAGACCTCAGCCAGGAACAAAACTCCTCCTTTTACTTGTGCCTCCACACTCCCCTCTCTGTTTGACCTATTCCTAGGTGACATCTTAACTTAGCAGTAATTAGCAGAAGAACCAGTATGTATCTCACTTCAACCAGGAGCTTCACTATGATGGAATAAATTTTAATTATTGGACTAGATGATGTACTATAGAATCATGGAATGGTTTGGGTTGGAAGGGACCTCTGACATCACTTAGTTCCATTCCCCCCTGCCATGGGCAAGGACTCTTCCCACTAGACCAGGTTGCCAAGGTTCCATCCAACCTGGCCTTGAACGCTTCCAGGGATGGAAAAATGGAGTAGATGATCCTTGTGGGTCCCTTCCAGCTGAAAACATCCTATCCTATCCTATCCTATCCTATCCTATCCTATCCTATCCTATCCTATCCTATCCTATCCTATCCCATCCCATCCCACTTGACTCAGGCTACTGGTGTCTCGTCCTTGGAAGGCTTGGGGGTTTCTGCTGTTTTTATGGTGCTGCATTTTAAGGAGTTTGGTGACCACACTTAAACCTCAGGTGTAGTCACTGCCAGGCTCCATCAATCAGATAATTTTGATAAACAGTTTTGTCACTTGCTGCACCAGAGGCAGGGAAGTCAGGCTGAGTTTTGCCATTAAAAACTATAAAACGTTTTACAAAATAAAATTGCCTGAAAGTGAATTGTGACTTCAGGGCTGCTTCTTTGTGATCCCTTACAAGAAGTCTTCTTAAAGAGGATTCACTTTGAGTATGGCCCCATTAAGGACTGAACTTGTAAATCTCCATGAAAACTGAGGCACATTAAAATAAATTTTTTTTTAAATGGTATCTGAAGAGCACATAAAGCTGTAGAAGACACACACAGAGCTGCTACATAAGATCCCGATGGCCTTCACGATCGTTTGTAGAGTCACTTGTTCTTTCTCTCCCTGGTGTGTCCCATCTTCCCAAAATATGACGCAGAGCAGGAAACAGGCCAAGCACGAGGGTACAGAGAGGCTTATAAAAACATTCCTCCCTATTAAGCAACCAGGCTGATTTCCACTGTATAAAAGCTGAATTAGATTGACCAAAATGCTTACCTATCCATCTCCGTTTCTGATAGAAACCCTAGATTGCCTTTGTCACTTTAGCACATGAGCGCGAGGCCAAATGAAACACATGTTTACAACTATAAAGAGGATTAGCTTTGCACTAAAAAAGTTGAACTACGGTCAAAATTAGATGGTGACATGGGTATTTGCCAACAGCATTAAATGAGAAATAACGGAGTATGAGGTTTCTGGAATGAATAGAAAATGTATTGTTTAGAGACCTTTTTGGCCAAGTATCAACATATGCCAATACTTAAGACTTCTTGTTCTTATTTACTTACCCTGACAATAAAACAATTGTTGTTTTGTGCCAACAGCCTGACAGACCAGTCCTGTACCTTCAGAAATACAGATTGAATATTACTTCTCTCCTATCAGCTTCAACCAAAAAAAGAGATGCAAAGTAATTGAGTCCAGAGGAGAGGAAATAAGCGAAGAAGGTAATAGATTTTAATAACATATAGCATCAACACACATTAAGAAAACGTATAAAATACAGGGGAAAAAAGCGCTTTCCCATCTCAGAAGACCAGGCAGCATTTGTAGCTTCATCCAGCCCCAGGCAGGGGTTATCAGTGAAGCCTCAACAACAGCAATGATTGATCTTCCCCCAGTGCCCTCTGTCAGCACAAGCCCAGAGCGGTGAGGTAACCACCATCATTGCCATTACAAAAACAAGCAAACTAATGAATTAAAAACCTAGGAAACGTTCTCAAAACCAGAGGACTGGGAACATATTTGCAGTTGAAACGTTCAGCCTCTTTTCCTGGTCTAACCGCTTCTCTCCATGGTGTCACCCGCTGCCAGGCCACCCTTGTGTTGAGGATGAACTCACTCCTCACAGTATTTCACACCTAGGAGTGTGCCTCTGTCCCCGTGCCATAAAGCTACAGCTGGAACAGATAGAGACCCAAGCCAGAGCTCACTTGATTTTAAAAGAGATATTGCTAGGGAAGACATCAGGAAAGCCTTCACGCTTTGGAATGATTTTCCCCAACCCTCTTCACTGCACCAAGTCCAAGCCAGACTTGCTCAGCTGGTCTTCAGGTGGCCTTTGTATGGGTGTGACATGATGTGGGGCTGACCTCGCACGTGGCAAGGGGAATCCTGCTAATTTACACTGGGAAAAGGTTCAGCTCTGTTAGCAGTTAGGGGAGAATGGACACAGCTCTTGAGTTTTGTTGTGTTGTGTCTGGTCTAGTGCTCTGAAAAACCGCTTGTTATTGCAAAAAATAAAAACGACGTATCTCTCTAAGTTGCCAAGGTGGAGTAAAGCTTAACTCATTCATGTTTTCCATCAAACCACCAGCAATAAGTCCTGTGGGAAGGCATGTAGAAAAAGCATCATTAATTATTAGTTAAACTTGTCTTAAGATCAGTTTGCAAAATCTCTGGTGGAAGTTTTTCTGGCAGAAAACAGTTTGTCAATGACCAAAGTGCCCCATGAAAATGTCAATATGGACAATAGCCCAAGGAAGAACAGGCAGGGTCCCAGTAGAGCCTGGCTCGGCACATCGATCTGAGTCCTGCCTGCTGTCCCACCAGACCATCTCCTAGACAAACTTAGGGTAGGAGAGGAAGCAAAGAGCCTATGAGACCCAGCTCCAAAGTTCCCAACTTATACTGGAGTACCTGGCCCTGGTCTGAATGGGAAAGCAAACTATGGGCCTGACACAATGACCACATAGGACCTTCCCTCTCCATGGAAGATAATGTCAGCACCTACAAATCAAATCATCACAACATCTGTAAATCCTGGATCTCTGTGGTCAACCTTTCTATTGGTCTTATGAATTGAGGAAACCCTATCTGATGCCAGGAGGATCAACTCTGTAACTTGCAACACCTGGATCTTGAAAGCAGGGAGGATATATGATGGTCCTGAAGCAGTATCTCAGAGCCTTGCCAGTTATCTGTATTTAGAGTTTGGTCTCATAACCCAGTTCACCGTCCTCTGAAAGGGGATAATCTCACACCAAGGCAGAAAATAGGGGTTTGTCTCTATTTGATCACTCACAGCAACAGAAAATATGAAAAGTTTGTGTTCTGTCACAAAACCACCAGAGGAAATTTCCAGTGAAATCTGCAAGATACACAAGTAATCACCAATCAATCATTTGAGATAAAGGAAAGGAAGATTTATCTAAGAACATATATCCCTAAAGAAAAATATACAGTCCACATGAAAAGGGATGTCATGCCTGGGTATCATCATCATGGTAGGATGTGGTTAGTTGCCTGCAAGAACCTCTACTTTTTGGACTACATAGTTGAAAAACTCATGCCAGAAGTCAATCCCTTTTCCCCAAAGTCTGCATCAATAAAGTGAAGAAAGAAAGAAAGAAAGTATTTTCAGCGTTATATAGACTGGGAGCTGTGACACTGGAAGCGGTAGATGATTCGTGCCATTTAGCCAGGATCTCCTAAATTGAATCCAGTAGTCACAAGGACACTCAACTGCTGCTCTACCTGACACATTGTTCACTCTCCATGAACATGGAGTCATGATCATGATTCAGAGAGTCTTCCACTGATTACCCCCATTGCACACGTTGTCCTCTCACCTCTTTAGCACCAAGCCACCACACTTGGTGGGGACACTTTTCTCTGAAAAAAAACAACCTTGTGGTAGGGAAAGGGCAGATACAGAAACCCAGCCCTGGGCTCCCAGGAGGATCTCTGCACCAGGGACCTGGGTGCACTCCCCAGCCTGGCTCCGTAATGCCTGTGGCAGGTAGAAGCAGAAGCACAGGAGAATGCATCTTTCAGCTAGTGACTTGCTAAGAGGATGATTTAACTTAAAGTCCCTTAAAGCTTAAAGACCCTTAAGATCTGTGTAATACAACACGTACAGTATCCACACGTGACTATAAAGTACCTATAGGGGTTCTACACCTTTACCTCCTCCCGTATGTGAGCTGTCCTACCATCCCTTTAAATGAAGAAAGGTATTGATCGCTTACCACCTGCTCTGAACTACTATCCTGCAAATGTTTTTGCTCTGGGAACATGAAGCAACATATGTTAGCATTAACTTTTCTGCCTTTTTTATATAGCTATAAACAGATCCATCGACTCCCTCCTGCTTTTTAATTTTGCAAAAATAAATGCTTTCCTGGACAGTCAGTGTTCATTATCGAGACGGAGCACAGCTCCCCTTCTCCTGCCCGCAAGAATCACAGAATCGTTTAGGTTGGAAAAGACCTTTAAGATCATCAAGTCCAACCATTAACCCAGCACTGCCAGGTCACCACTAAACCATGTCCCTCAGCCCCACATCTCCACATCTTTGAAACCTCTCCAGGGATGGGGACTCCACCACTGCCCTGGGCAGCCTGGGACAGCCCTTCACAACCCTTTCCATAAAGATGTCCAACTTAAACCTCCCCTGGCTCAACTTGAGGCCATTTCCTCTTGTCCAGTTGCTTGTTCCTTAGGAGAACAGACCAACCCCCACCTGGCTCCAACCTCCTTTCAGGGAGTTGTAAAGAGCCAGAAGGTCTCCTCTGAGCCTTCTTTTCTCCAGGCTGAACAACCCCAGGTCCCTCAGCCGCTCCTCACACTTGTGCTCTAGACCCTTCCCCAGCTTCATTGCCCTTCTTCAGATGTGCTCCAGCCCCTCAGTGTCTGTGTAACACAGTTAAATAAGAGGTGAGTTCAGGTAAAGAAACACAATGCCCAGAGAGGTCACCTGGAGTGACCACAGCCCCACAGCATCTCATTCAAGCAGCCCCAGGTTAATTTAAAAGGGGGGTCCAGAGAATTCCATGTAGTGTTTGCACTCTGCAGGTCCACGCACAACTGTGAAAGCAGCAGGGACAAGCAACAAAGGCTCACCCAGGGTAACGGGGTTTTGGTTATAGATTGGGTTGGGCTTTTTTTTTTGGGAGGGGAGGGTGTTGTGGTGGTATTCAGGGGATTTAGGGGATTTTTTTTACTTCTTTTCTTCAAAATCTTTACAAAAGTGGCAAATGCTCAACTACAGCAGCGAGAGAAAGGCAGAGTGATGCTCACACCAAGACCCCTCCCAGGCAGGAACCAGCCCTGGGAGACTCAACCCTGAAAGAAACTACTTTGTCCTCCAAGAGCTGCTCTCCTCCCACATGCTTGCATCCTCCACTTGGCTTCCACCCTGGCAGCCTCCAGAAGACCCCAACTAATCTCATTTCATTCCCATTGGGTCAGAGCACAAGCTTCTCAAAAATGTAATTGCCTTGAAAACCCAATATTCCTGCAGCTGGGTCTCCAGGAGGGGTTTTCACACACCCTCTGGTTTTGCAGCAGGGGACGAGGACATGGGACCGGAGGAGGCAGTTACGCAGCATCTCTTCCTACTCAATTAACTCAGCGAGCCTGGAGGAAAGCTCACCATCTGCAGAGCCCGTGAGTCACCTCGGGACTCAGGCAGTTTACTGTATATATTAGTCAACAGAAACAAACAACACAAATCCCTAGACCTTAAAACCCTTTAAAATTTTTTTTCCCCCCCTTCTTCCCCCGCCAGATTTGGCTACAGATCTCCAATTATAATTTTCTGGAGATTTTGAAAATATTTAATTGTGGTTTCTATAAACATGAAGATAAATTACTACATCTAAATATTGGTTCTCAACAGTTACTATTGCCTCTCAAGGGACTGCTTTTATTTTATTAAGACAGAAAAAACAAGTAGTAAAATATTTTCTTTGTCCTTCTTGCTCACCATAGAGGGGAGGGGAGTTTGAAAAGATTTCTTGTAATCGCCACCGAATGCTTTCTAGCTGCTGACTTCTGACAGCGTTATTAAGAAAAGATTGATTTCCAAGATGGTACATTGTAAAGTCATAAGAAGTAAAAGCTGAAGCTTTTATTCTAGAAAATGAAGAGGCAGTAAATGCAAGGAAGACACCAAGACAGACACTGTACCACCCACCAGTTCATCTTTTAAAGCTTCCAAGCTGACTGGCAGACAGAACTGTAATGAGAAAATTGTAAAAGTTTTGGGGCTGGGGTTTGGATGAGCCCCACGCTGTGTGTGAGCATCCCCAAGGCTTATCCAGACTGTATGAGCTTCTTGGATCTAACCCTTGGGTTGCAAGATTTAGAAGGACGTGCCAAGGTATCACATATTCACAGCTTCTCGTCGGGTTAAAAAACTGCCCTGGGAGCATCGTCTGCTCCAATATTGCCCCGTTACAGCTGTGGATCGTCAGTCTGTGGGTATGGATGAGTGAGAACACAGAAAGCAACAGAGCAGCCCTGACCAAACCTTCCCTGAAGCAGGAGTGTGGGCTTGTACCAGCTGCAGTTGCACCTCACAGTTTGGCCTCTCAATGTTAACAAAGAAAAGTCCCTAAAAAGGGCGGATCAGGAACTGAAGATGTGGAGAAGAACTGAAAATATTGTGATTGTGTCGCCGCAGCTGAAATACCACTGCCAATCCTGTGACTCCAACAGTTGTGTCGGAGGAAACTGTTTCTGTGCCGTGTGTGGTTTGCAGCCTGTCTCCAAAGGCCATGTCATGGGTGGGAGCCCTGCTGAGATGTGGGTGCAAGGCACCCCCTCCCCGAGCATCCCCTCCCCTATGGTGTACAGCATCCCTCTGCCCCACCAGCAGAGCTCTCTGCATGGCCACACTCTGAACCAGCCTGAGGAACAGCTCTTGCTTCAGAATAACCCCTCAAAACCATCCCAGTTCATGAGTAATTTCCATAGGTTTCCTTTTTAACACCAGATCAGTTCCAAGTTGTGTACGGCCACAATGCCGTACACAACTGAGGAACGGAGGCTGCAGCTCAGGAACAGATAGAAAGCAGAGCTGGAGGCATCAGCAGGACAAGCTGAAACTGCCACCAAACTGGACTATAAATAGCCAGCCAAGATGGGAAGGGAAATGGAGCAGAAGCCCTTTGCAGGAGAGGGCACGCTGGGGTCTTTAGATGGGGACATCGATCAAACCCAAAACTTCATGAGCAGGGAAAACAAGGACCCCCTGGGGGAGCAAGTTGAGCTGTCACTCAGGGCACAGAGGCTACTTGCCCATGGAAACGCGTCCACAGAGCACTAATGCTGCTACCTCCTCCATGAAGCAGGTCAGGGAAGAGGCTGGTTTTTTCTTTTCAAGTAGCAACTATTTGTATTTGTCTCTTAAAGAAATGCTACAGCTTATCTTGTAAAGAGCCTGACCCAGAGAAACCACAGCCCTTGCTGGGACAGAAGAACGTACGCTGAGAGGCAAAGCTCAGTGACAGAGCCAACAGTGAAGATCCTCTTATAGGATCATAGAATCATTTAGGTTGGAAAAGACCTCTAGGATCATCAAGTCCAACCTTTATCCCAGTATCTCCCTGACCCCTAGACCATGTCCCAAAGCGCCACATCTACTCATTTTTTTAACACCTCCAGGGATGGTGACTCCACCACCTCCCTGGGCAGCCTGTTCCAATGCCTGACCACTTCAGTAAAGAACTTCTTCCTAATATCCAGTCTAAATCCTCCCTGGCACAACTTGAGGCCATTCTCTCTTGTCCTCTTTGCCCCATTACAAGCAGAGTCACAGCCCCAAGCCACCCTGCCTCTTCCACCAGCCCGTCGTGTGCTGCGTGCTCTCCAAACAGACACAAGGAGATGTGGTTCCCCACCGAGCCACCTTCCAGGCTCCAGCTGGGCAGAATACGAGGAAAGCACAAACCACGTATACAGCTATAGTAACCATGAATTCATAGAGACATCCCGATAACAGAGCCCAGAAACTGCTCCCAGGTTACTCATCCTGCATGGCAAGCCAGCCCTCATGGTTTGCATAGGGGAGAGGTGGGTGTCTGTCTTGGTTTCTGAACAGTGCTGCACGCTGATGTGTAATAAATAAAGATGAAATGGAAATAATCCAACCCATTCCGCTTTGAGCAGAGTTCAAGGAAAATATTGCAGCTAGAGACCATAAGCAGACCCAATAAACTTACTCCCCCCGCCCCACTCCCCTTTTGTTATTAGGGTGCGACTAAGACATTGCAGCACCAACTTTAGGTCTTAATTAGAGATTCTTGCCGCGAGCTCAAGGGATATTTTAAAATCCCGTTGAAAATACCATGGGAAGTTGCGGCATGCAACGCAGACGCGGCACAAACCCGCGAGTCGGGCTGGCTGAAACACACAGCCGTGGTCCCGGGATTTCTCCTTTATCTTAAGCCTCGGATTCCTCTGGTGTTGTATTCTCCCCTGTGGATATCGTACCAAGTGAAGGCAGAGGGGGTTTAAGAGACCGCATCCAGCTGTCCTCAGATGTTTATATCCAAAGGACTGCTTGACTTTCTTGACTCAAAAATGGAGAAAGTTGGGCTGCATTATAAGGAAAAGCTTATTGCCCAAGCTACTGCTTAAGACATTATTGTCTGCCCGTGCTTTCTACCCAGCACTCGCTTCAGACGACTGAACTTGACCTATCCACCCATCATAAATTAAATTCTTTGATCTCATCTGTAACAACACAGAGCCCTAATAACAATAGATCAAACTGCAGCAGGGACAATATGCTTATTCTTTACCAACTAAATTTTAATTAGTAAACAGCACAGGGGAAGAATCCACCTTTGCAGAACAAAAAAGGGAAAGAAAAAGCACTTAGTACTTGAAAGAAATGGCTGATAAAGAGCAGAGGCATCTTTCAGAGCTCCACATCCTCGTTCGGTTCATCTGAAAAACCGCACCATCCCCAAACCATTAAAACCAGGATGGATTTCACGTTGTAAGAAGCAAACGTCAAAAGGAGCTGGGGAGGAGGAAGCAGATCAGGTGGGAGAGAAATAGCACGATGCCTTTTATCAACTGTTTGCACAGAAACATCTCGGTGATTAGCTGCCTGTGCCCTTGTTTGGGCTGCCGTTTGGAGGGTGAGCCCGGCCGCGGCTGAGTCAGGCTCCCACACCTCACTGGGGTGTTTAATGTTTGCAAAGCAGCCAGGAAAAACCGCACGGCTCCCCTTGTCTTGTTGATTTTTTTTGTTGTTTGTGCAGGGTGGATTTATTATTGCAGGGATCTTCATGGGCTTCCCTTTTACAGTAAATAGCTCCAGTTGGCCCATCGTTTCCAGGTGAGCTTTCCTGCTGCTTGGCAGCCTGGCTTCTTCCAGGCAAGCAGAAATATTTTAAATAAAGTTTTCCAATTGGCAGCGGCACTGGTCAAGGCAGGGATTTTCTGTGGCTGTGCACCTCAGGTCCATTTATCACAGAATCACAGAATCATTTAGGTTAGAAAAGACCTTTAGGATCACAGTGTCTGACCGTTAACCCAGCACTGCCAAGTCAACCACTAAACCGTGGCCCTCAGCACCACGTTTAACCCCAGTCTCCACCACTCTTTGGGCCCAGCCATCCAGCCAGTTTTGTACTCAGTAAGCACAAAGCCTGTCCAAGGCATGGGCAGCCAGCTTCTCCAGGAGAATGCTGTGGGAAACGGTGTCAAAGGTGTTATGCCAGCATAGGAGCAAATTTTAAATAAAGATTCTTTTGCTGGATCACCCATGACATCTCCTTCCCTGGTGTTTCATAACAGGGTGCAGCGACAGCTCAGCTGATCCCTTGGTGGGATGCAACATGCACCTAAGTCTTCTCCTCTGAAGACAGGCTGAGAGAGTTGGGGTTGTTCAGCCTGGAGAAAAGAATGCTCTGGGGGGACCTTACAGCAACCTTCCAATATCTGAAAGGGGCCTGTAAGAATGCAAGGGAAGATCTGTTCTCAAGAGTTTGCAGTGACAGGACAAGGGGTAATGGTTTTAAGCTAGAAAAGGGTAGATTTAGGTTAGACATTAGGAAAAAGTTCTTTAGTGTAAGGGTGGTGGAACACCGGAACAGGTTCCCCTGAGAGGTGGTGGAGGCCCCATCCCTGGAGACATTCAAGGTCAGGCTTGATGGGGCTCTGAGCAACCTGACCTAGATAGAGATGTCCCTGCTGGCTGCAGGGGAGTTGGACTAGGTGGCCTTTAGAGATCCCTTCCAACCCAACATATTCTATGACTCTGTGACCTCTCACCTCGCCCTAGCCCACTGCTTTCACTAAACTAGCAGATACTTTGCAGACCATAAGGTGCAGAGAGTATCACTGGGGAAAAGGAACATGAACTGATGTAGACAGCGTGCTGAATCAGGCCCTTTTCCTTCAGAAAGCAGCTAAGGCCTCATCACGGCTTATTAAAACCTGCCTGACACAGGAAGAAGACAAGCCAAAACCAACCCAAACCATTTATGTGGTGTTTCCACGTCACAAGCAAACAAGCCCAGCCTGCCGCAGACCACAAGCCCACAGACAGGTATACCTCACCGAGATACTCTGAGCTTTCAAATCCTCGAGTTTAACCTCTACAATCACACACCATGCCAGCAACGCCCTCACCGGGGCTCAGAAAGTGCCACGACACTCCACGTACTCTCAGACAGGTTTGATATTAAACCAAAGACCTGCTGAGCCAAAGTACTGGGATTTCATTGGCTATATATGTCTGGCAATAAGCAGCCAGCTACTACCTTAAAATATGGTAACAATCCAATTTTTAAGCAATAATTCAATTAAAAAAGGCAACTTGCAATTAGTGAATAAATAAGATGATTGCAAACTCTTTTCTTCCAGCTGGATGTCAGCATGCTTGAGCTGTTTTACTAGCTGGTTGTACCAAAACTCCCCATGTTTTGTTCACCACCAAAATACAGCCCCTCAGCAGGAAAAGCCAAGAAAAATCTGGACTTCAGCTGAAGTTATGGGATGAGTTTCATGTAGGAAAAGTGTTAATAAGCAAACTGGAATTTAGCCTGGACACTGGCGCAAACACTGGGGCTTTTATCAAATGTCAAGTGACCTTAGTGACTACAAGTGGACAAACTGGCTTCATTTTTATCTGTCAGCTGGTGATTTCCAGGACAGATGACACCAAGTGTGATACCCTATGGGTCCTCCCTCTGCCATGGGTGCTGTGCAATGGGAACCAACACCCGGGCAGGCTCCAGGTACAGCTCCCAAACCAGAAACATGCAGATTTCCTTTCTACGTTTTACAAGTCCACTCTTGGAAAGATACTTCATTTTTACAAGACAGATCATAGGCAGACCAATGACAGATTTCATTAAGAGGACAAAGACAACGCGGCTATTTCTTTAGATGAGTTTTCAGTTGTTCCCTTAGAAGTTGAAAAACAAACAAACATGGTAAATTTTTTCCACTGAAGCCTCTGTGAGCACTGACACAGGATGAAATCCTGCCCACACCAAATCAAATAACTGGCAGTGAAGTCAAAGCTTGTGGGGCACGCTTACATACATGTAAGCCTTAGGACACAAAAAAACACAAACCCAAACCTCTCTGCAAATGGTGCAGCCACAACACGAAACTCAAACCAGCAAAACCCACCCAGAGCATGAGCAGGACAGTCTTTGGTTTGCTCACAACTGGGAGAATAGAATGGGGGAAATCCACGACCTCACAGATTTTAACCACGGTCACCACTTGCATCCATTCATTACTGATACAGCTATAGCTGCCGGGCAGTTTTGGGAACCAGAGGTAGACATCTGGAAGGAGACAGGCTTGCTTTTCCTTCCATCACCACCATGGATGGTGCCGAGGCCACGCAGCAGAAGTCAATTTTGTTCTTCAGCGGAGTAACAGACGGTTTTGCCACCTCCCACTACTCGCCGCCTTGTCAAAGCCTCACGTATTGTGTGTGGTCCGGAGTTGGGTCATGCAACCAGCCAAAGCCCTCTAACTCCATTTCCAGTTCACATCACTCTAATAGGCCCTCAGCTGGCCCGAGAAATTCCCAAACATGTCTTTCTACAAACAAGGAATTGAGTTTCTTTTGTCTTGCAATCAGGGGAGACAAATTCTCCCCTTAACCACAGTTTAATTTATTCCTTTTGGTTGTTATTGCCTCCACCTACTGCAGCTGTCTAGACTGGGGCGGTGGTGGTGGTGGGGGCAGGGGGGGATTCTTTTCCTTTTTCTTTTTAATTCGGGATTTTTTGGAAGCTGCCTTTGTTTCTTTCCGAAGCACGTTTATTTTTAGTGTCACTTTTTCCATTGGCAAGATATTATGGCTGAGAGAGCTGCTCTCAGAGGAACTGCTCTGCTTTCAGTACGAAATGAAAAAAATCTGCCTGGTTGGAGGGCAGGCGCAAGAGAAGGCAGCTGAGGTAACACGGAGATGGTCCAAGACAACAGGGTCCTGCACACGTCACTGAGGATTGGCTGCTGGTGTTGCTGGCAGCACGCACAGCCATCGAGAAGAGCACTAGTCCTTTTCAAACCCAAAACAGCTTAACCAAGGAGAGTTATAGCATCTTCTAGCATCCCCTTGGACTAATCCCCTCTTTGGATGGAGCTCCATGCAGGAGGATGCCAACAGGTCTTGCACCTGCCTAAGCCATGGCACTCTCAACTCTTCTCCCGTTGGCTTCTAAGAGCAAGTAAACACTTGTCAATGAGCCACCTGAGAGCTTAAAATAACGGGTAAACTTGCCACATGAACCTTCAACCAGCACTAAACAGCTCTCAGGTGGTTTCTCAGGAAAAGGGGTCACAGAAACAGCTTAATTTTTTTTTTTTTTTGCTTTGCTGTTTACCATCCTACAACCTCCCACCTGCCTTCTTGCCATGCTGACCTTGCTTGCTCCTGCTTTTGCAGATCAGTATTTATCCCACTCTTTCCCCAAAATATGGAGCCCCTCTGATCTTCCTGCAGTTTTGCTGGTGTGTGTTTTCAGAAAGCTTCAGCTAAGAGAAGGACAGCAGAATTCAGCCCTGAGTCCCCTTCTCAACTGCAGAGTTTAATACCACTGCAATGCTCGCCTGCTTAACTACCGCTAGTTTACTACCTTGCAAAGAGTAGGGGCACAAAAATCCAACGCTACTTTTGTCAAGGAAGGGGTGGACTTGAAATAATTGGATAAAAATAAGACCGGTCTCTTATTTTTTCAGTGCCACTTTTCAGCATTCGCAGCCCCCACAGCAAAGCTTTCCTAGCTCCTGACATCAGCTCAGCTTCACTGTTGAGCACGACGCAGCCCAAATACAGCAACACCAAGAGGGGAGAAGGAAAGAAAGTAATATTTTAAAGCAAATCCTGCAGGCTTGGGAGTGGAGAGGTGGGGGAGGGCCTTAAAACACACACATGCACACAAAACCCCAGAATTAAGCAAGCGAGACCATTCCAGTTGAGCTGTTTCAGCCATTGTCTTACAACAACTTTAAACCCAATTGCTTCTTTTTAATGAGGTATTTTCTTCCTCTTAACCACCCAAATCTAATCCATGATGTTAGTCCAACTCAGAGAAGTTAAAATCAGAACATTGGGGCCTTTCTTAATCCTCTTAACTTGCCAAAGGTTTTCTGATCACACACCTCTTCCTTCCCACTTAAGACTGGTTTTTTTCCACCACCCTTTGTCTTCTGTTTACAGCTGTGAAAAATTAGGATCCAAGCAGCAAAATCTCTACATAACAAATGAACATTTAGAGATGGCTTGCATGTTTCACTGAAGGAAACCAGGCATATTTTCTTAATTATTTCATCAAATCGTATGTATCTAACAGTTCTCTTTCCCTGGGCTCAGATACTCAGCATTTCTTGAAGGACATACTTTAATCAACAGTCTTTGGTTCTACTGAACAATTACCTTCAAAAGATAAATCCGGTCTCATGCTATGGTCACTTTGCACCTTTCACATGATGTGGTAGGTCAATAAAGCTATTGTGGTGGGACAGGATCTCATGTGGAACGCAGGAATCCTTGTCCTACACCACTTACAGGCCCTCCTGCCTTCTGAAGCCCAGCATCTCAGGAGAGCACTCAGGGCTTGACCACTGCTATGGTCTGGTCATTTCAGGGTGGTGTCAGGACTAACTGGGCTTCTCATATGAGGAAGCTGGAAAAGCTCTGATCCAGCACTGATTGATTTCAAGACTCACAACCAGAGGCACATAAACATAGCCAAGACCTAGTGTCCCCTTAAACCTGGATCTTCATCAGGTCATGGCTAGACTAGCACAGAGGATTGACACTGTTGGATACCTAAAGGATACCCTGCTATGAAGATAAGATTGCCATACTGGAGTGAAATTTGCACATCAAGCTCTAAGAGGAACCCCCTGCTCCTCATGAAGTAATAACAAGAGGAGAGAGCAGCAGACAACCTCAGTGATGTTCCAAGACTAGCCACTTCCAGATTTCACTTAAAAATTGTGAAGTGTTAGAGCTGCTGGCTGAGCACTGGCTCCTGGAGTCATCCCTTGCTGTTAGACTGTGCTGAAGAATCCAAGCATACATTAGAAACCTTTCCTATCACATCAGCAATACCTGCTGACAGCATTAGCTGCTTTCAAGATGACCTGTGTGATACAGAGTAGGAAGCGTGCTGAGCAATGCAAGAGCCATGAGTAAGCACTTGTCCAAGGGACGGTCCCCATCACATCCTGGTCCAAACTGTATTCAAAAACAAAAACAATGAGCGACTTTCTTCCTGTCCCTCACTGCACTGGTCCTCTTGGAGGTATGGGTTTTACTGAGTGGGCCACTGAGTTGAGACAAACTAGGAGCCAAGCAAAGGGCTTGAACCAGAGCATGACCTGGCACCTATCCCAAGTTCCTTTCGAGTTTGGTTAATGTTCCCCACCCATCATTTTTCATGTGCATGTGCCACATCACTTCCTGGTTCTGATTTGCCTGCTATTTGCCCCACGGGTAGGGTGTTACCCATCAAGACTCAAAAACCAGCAAGCAACCCCTCCTCCCCCTCCTCATAAACCCCACACCCATCTCTGAGGGATCCAAGCATCCCTAGCAGGAAGGAGTCCAAGAATTCTTTATGCACATAAGAATGTCCCCTTGCCACATCATAATCCTCTTTGCTACCAGTGCCACACACTGATGGTCTAGGTCAAACTCCAGATGTTAATAAACCTCAGTAACAACTGCTCAGAGAAAAGGCAGATGATTGGTCTCATACCTGCTATTAGAAAAAAAAATCAACAAAATACATGACACAAAAAGTGCAATAAAGAGGAAAAAAAAGCATCTTGATTGCTTTTAACACTTTCCTAAAAGCTAATTTTAGGTCTACAGCTGGATCTTAAAGGCAGTTGCACATCTGGCATGATGTGCCAGCTTCCATGGGTCCAGCCCAGGGCACTCTTCCCTCTGCTGGATGTAGCCATCTCAGATGGCTTGGGATGCAAAAATGTAGAGGGTTAAGAATGGAGGATTCACAATGATTCCCTGTGCTCTTCCAGCTGTGGAAGAACTTGGATGACAACAACCTCACTGTGGTCAGGTGCTGACTGTAAAACAGCTTCCTTCTGCTTCCCCAGCGTCCAGAAAGCGCTCGGGTTGCACCGTTATAAAAGCATTAATATTTGGCTTGGTGTCACCACTTGTTTCACTGCCTTTGCTACTACTGTGAGCTACATAAGTGTGCTATCCTCGGAAGAATCCACAAGCAACAGGCAGAAGAGAGGCCTGGGATGCCAGCTGTGCTATCTGTAGGTACATTTCTTCTGCCTTTGAATCATCCTCGTTACCATATATGCCCTTCAAAATTCCAGGCAGATGTTTACATGTGGCCATTGGATTGGCTGGGGTTCTGAGAGGATCAGATACGGCCAAATTCTGCTGCTAGTGCAGATAATGCAAATCCCCAAAAGATAAGCGGGGTCAATTATCTGCAATAAAAGTCACAGGCGTAACATGCCAAGCAAAGAGTTTTGCATTAAACCAGGCATCGGAGCTGCACGGGCTAAACTCCCCGTTAACCCGAGCAGTTGGCAACGGTCTGGATCGGTGTTATTTCCCAGGGGCTTTCAGTCTTTGCTCACTTCCAGTCACGAGTGGTTCATGGTACTGGTTTGCAGGAACGTGCTGTTTATCAAACCCGTTGCTTCGTTGCACATACTATATTAACACGTGGCATCAAGGGCCCGCTAGCTGCTCCAGGAATGAGAGCTGGGCTGCAGAACACAAGTTTGCAATTTTGGATGCACGTTCCTACGTGGAAGTCATCAAATACCTGAAACAGCATCCACTTCACCACAGCTCTTGGTTTCCATGGGGTGCAGAATAATTCAGCCCAGAAAGCCTCTTCTGGGCAGTGGGAGCTTCGTAAGGCACCTGAAGGTGAAGTGTGCAGGTCACAGCATCACCAGCTTTGGTGACCTTTCACAGCGTATCCACGCAGGGATCCAGAATTACCATTAGCCTTTTTAGAGATACTTTTAAAGCTACTCAGAAGAGGTAATGGGGCTCTAGAGATGTGCTTCTGCAAGTTTGTTACAGAAGGTGGGTAAGACTGGATTTGTAAAGCTTCATACACATCCTGACCTCTGAGCAACACATTCATGTAGGCTTTCTCAACCTGCCACCGAGTTTGCATCCCCATCTCCTCATCCCAAAAGCTAAATGTCATATGTACAGTGAACACCCAGAAGGCCATACCATGGCCAACGGTGCCCTGCTCTGTCACTTGGGCTTTCACCTGATTTTCCCTAAAACAAAAAAAATATTCATAGATCACAGAGTCCCAGCATAGCAGGAGCTGGAAGGGACCTCTGGGGACTATCTTGTCCAATCCCCCTGCCAAAGAAGGTTCACCTAGAGCAGGCTGCCCAGGATTACATCCTGGTGGGTCTTAAAAGTCTCCAGAGAAGCAGACTCCACAACCTCTCTGGGCAGGCTGTTGCAGTGCTCTGTCACCCCCAAAGTAAAGAAGTTTTTCCTTATGTTTAGGTGGAACCTCCTGTGTTCCAGTTTGTGTCCGTTGCCCCTTATCCTATCACCGAGCACCACTGACAGGGGTCTGGCCCCATCCTCTTGACTCCCAACTTCCACCTTGTGCCCTTCAATCCATCCTGCCAAGCCTTCTCATTACGTATTGGGTTCCAACCGACAAATGTGCAAGTGGCACTTATTATCGTGCTACTTACAGGGAGGAAATTTATAAAACATGTTAAAAACTTTACAAGGAGAGCAAGTCTTTCCAAATATCTCAGGAGCACAAACGAAGTTTTTCCAGAACTTGGTTGCTTCACGCAGGAAACACGGTCTCTGCAGGGCTTCGTACCAGTGAGAAAGGCACAACTGGAAGATGAGGAGTGGTACTTGTCTCCAGTGCACGCACTTTGGCAATTAGGACTTTCTCTAAGCTTTATTTTAATTCAGTGTCCGTGCATGGTCTGTTTAGGTGAAACAAGCTTACCCTCCAGTGTAAGTCAGATGCAGGAGCCGGCAATAACTTGGTTTACAAGGAGAAGGAGGCAGCTGGAGAAGAGGGGGAGAGGATGTGTGAAACCCTGAATCAGGCGGTTGTTACCCCAGCATTCTTCAAGAAATTGCCGTGGTCTGTATAATGTGGGTAGTTTGGAGCAGTTGTGCAGTAAATATCTTTCCCCGAGCACTTTTCATGCTTGAGTTTTAGGTTTTCAGAGGGATTTTTTTACTTTAAAAAAAAAAGTTTTCTTTTTTTGAAGGAAGATCAACGACTTAATGAAAAAAGTCTGAGATGCAAGAGCAAGGCTATCGCTTCAAGAGTGCTTCCAGATTTACATAAATAACATTCCTGCTGCATAAACATCTTGGCAAAGGCAGAGCATCTAACCCCCTCCTACTCTATTGGCCTCCACTAAATTCTGCAGAATATTAAAACCCTTGATGGTAACATGTTCTCGGCCAGAAACAAATCATTAGTTTGGATGAGGGCATCAAACTGCATCTGCTCTGTTCCCTGAAGTTCCAAGTGCAAGAGATTTAGTAGGGAGGGGAGAGGATTTCTTTGATAGAGGGATTTAGAAGAACGGCAAGTGATATAATTTTAAAGCAGATACAGATATGAGGGGATGCGTCTTTTACAAAGACACATGCGAATGGTCTGGTATAATTAAAAGTGGAGATGGGCTCAAGCTGTGGAGTTTGGAGGTGGATCTGAACGCTCAAGATTTTTGGGTCAGAGCCTTTGTTCTGCCCGCTCGCACAGCCAAGATGGTCCATAGATCAATTTTATCAAGAGACAGAAGGGTAAAGCCAGGTTCATCTCCAGGCAAAAAGAATTGAAAAAAAAAATTCTAAGAGGAAGGGAGCTATGAAACACTGCAAAGAACCCTACTTGGCTGGAAGAAAGCTGCCCTCCACACGGCACCTTGACATCAAGCAAGTCGAGCTTTAAGAGTGCTCCAACGTGCAGAAATAAGGGGTTCTTGTGGTCCTGGCTGTCCCTGTGATGGCCAAAACTCCCTGTGAGAAGGTGGCAAAGAGGAGTTGTATGGATGAAGTTACTGCCAGTTTTTAATTCATCTCTAGGTTTTCTTGCACAGAAGGAATTATTCTGGGGTCAGTTCTACTCTTTCAAGAAAGCACCTCATGGCCAAAGCCACCCAAAGCAACTCCCACCCACCAGGAACATCAATGAAAATAAGAGACAGTTGAGGGTCTTTTTTCTTTTCAATCTAGACAATGTCTCTCGGGTTTTTTCCCCTCCAGAAACAGCCAGCTTTCTGCTTCCTCAGAGGTTCTTCTTTAAGCCTACAAGAACATCCTGCATGGATCTGCAGGGACAAATGATTTCTTGAAACATACTGGTCTTAATCAAACCTAATCTTCCATGACAGGACAGAACAGCCTGGACAGCTATTAGATTTAGCGCAGCTACTCTGAGCAGCACTGTTATGTCAAAATTATGCAACCTAGGCTTTGATAGGCTTTGGGGATTTTCTCAATGGCTCCTTATGAGCCTGTCTGTGCCCCTCACATTTCAATGACCACAATATGAACATTAAATGTATTTCCTTTCCCACAGCTGGATATTGTCCCATCTGTTCTGAGACAGCCAAAGTGTCAAGTAAGCCAGACAAGGCAGACAATTTTTCATGCAAATCTGTTGACTTTAGGATTTTTAAATATATGTCTTTTTAATAACCCACAGATTATCTCACAAAAAACCCCCAGGTCATTCGCAAGAGTTCCTCCAGCAGTCCTTGGCATCATTAGCTAACATTGCAATGGACACGGATTATTCTCAGAAGAGAACCTGGCAAAAGGACAGAAAGAACTGCCATGTACAGGCAAAGTAATGGTTTAGCGTGGGATGTTGTATCTAACAGCGCTCGGTCTGGAGGCTTGAGAGGGATGGGCACAACCCCTGAAATGACTGCACCTTCAAACCGCTGCCCAGCTGTGCAGCGCAGGTGGAACGGAGAAAACCAGATTCAAAGCATGGCACCAGCCCCAGGCAGATGGATCAGGTCTTGTCACATGGGCTCATTCCCTGGCACCTTCGGCATCCCTGTGCCTTCTTGTGCCCAGGGTGGGCAACTCAAGACAGCTCTTCAGGTAATGCTGCATGGTGTGGGAAGCAGTAGCACCTACAGAATTGGGTCTCAAAATGATTTACACAAAGCCAAGAAAATAACCTGTGAAATCAACCAAGCCAGCTCAGTGTAAGCGTAGAGCTCACAATTAATTTAATTCCATAAAAGCAGCCAATCTCCCAGCCTCTGCTCAGCACGCACAGTGACTCATGTACTCACCAGCTCTCTTGGAGCAAGGTACGGCTTCGAAAAAATGAAGTGCCTTGTGACTATGAAGCACTGCACCACAATGACATAGAAGAGCCTTTCTCACCTCTTGGTTTTCAAACCGCCACTTAAATCCCCTCACTTTTTAATGAGATGCTCCACAGTAAAACAGACTGGAAGAAGCTGGCAAAGCATCCTGCGATGAAAGCCAAAGATGCTAATTGCCTTCCTGCCACACTTGGTATGATAAGTTTGCCGTTGGTTAGGAGGCAAGACCCCTCACCTGGCAGGAGAGGATGCTACCAAGAGGAGGTTGTCCATAGTAGCTTCCAGCCTCTGGATACCATGCCCCTTTCCCAGGAGAGCCTGCCCTGGTTGGCACCCAGAGCACACCTGGTCTTACCTAGGGTCCGGTGAAGAACCAAACCAAGAAGAAACAGATACCTACCTCAGACAGGCACATACCTCTTGTTCCTTTAAAACATATGTGGACATTTGACTAACCCAGGTACAGCTCATTTCTCCACATTCAAGGGCTGATTTAAGGTGGCCCAGAACAAGGCTGGGAAGCTCACACAGCTGGAGCAGCAGGACACTTCCATCCTCCGGAATAACAGGAGGAAAAGAGAACTGGCTGCGCTGAAGACCTCTAACTCCTGCTGACAGCTTCTCAAAGGGCAGCTCTGCAATCGCAGAGAAGGTGCCTGCCCTTCTAGTACTAAAATTACCACGAAAGAGGCATGGGCTATACATGCAGTAAGCAAGCATCACATAGACCTAAGGCTTCTAGAAGATAATGTTTATAAATATCTGAAGAGTGGGTGTCAGGAAGATGGGACCAGTCTCTTGTGAGTGGTGCCCAGTGATAGGATGAGGGGTAACAGGCATAAACTTGTACACAGGAAGTTCCACCTCAACACGAGGAGAAACTCCTTTACCATGAGGGTGTCGGAGCCTGTCCCAGGCTGCCCAGAGAGGTTGTGGAGTCTCCTTCTCTGGAGACTTTCAAAACCCACCAGGACATGTTCCTGTGTGACCTGCCCTAGGCAAACCTGCTTTGGCAGGGGGATTGAACTAGATGATCTCCAGAGGTCCCTTCTGGCTCCTACAATTCTGTGATTCTGGGAAGGCCCTCTCTTAGGAAGCACGCCATTCCCCTTTCCCCAACCATGGGAATGGAGGGACCACAGGTCTCTGGATATCTTGTGAACTTCGCCACTTCCTCCAATTCCCTCCTTTAAAAAAAAAAAAACCAAAACAACCCAAAACCAACCAGCAAGCAGCTTATTTGCTGAAACTCTGCATTAAAGAGCTGAGCTTCTAAACGCAAAATGCATGATGCAGAACAGCTGACTTTATGTAAGACTTGTTATTAGAAACAGTTCATTGCTGAACTGCGATTTCATGAGGTGCACCTCGTTCAGAGCACAGGCACATACGTACACGCACAACAGCCTGGCTGAGAAGAGCAGAGTTTGCTGCCTTTAAGTGCCTGGGGCAGATCCTGACTCAGAGGTTCCTCCACAATATTTTCCATGGGAGGAAGCAAAAGTTGTTTTGCAGAGGGTCTGAACAGACTAGATGCCAGCTTCTTGCTGGTAAATGCCAATTCCAACCTCACTTGCAGCCTCCAACAGATGTTTCTGCTTTTCAGAGTAATAGAAATTTTATGGACCATTTTCTCCTCCTTCTCCTGTTCCCTAGGAGGGAGCAGCAGACCCAAAATGCCCTTAGAAACACAGTGGTCTCCTCCTAGACTGCACTTCAGTGTCTCCAGCAGATCAGGGAGAGGGAGTCTAACCACTCAGTTGTGGCTTAGGTTCACCTGGAGAACCAGACATCATCTGCAACCAGAGAGCTCCATAGAAGCCCCACTTGTCCAACAGCTTTCACTGGAGAAGCTCAAAATGCCTCCTGAAGGCTGAGCTAGCAGCTCCCAAGGTGGGCTGTGAGCCATGGGGGTACGCACAAAACTGGGTTAAAAACATTTGGGAACTACAGCATTATATTAAGCCCTTGTTTTCAGTTGGCATCCACTACAGCTGGAGAAACCGAGGCACACAAAGTCCTTTGCTGGAGGGGACACTGAATCATCGCAGAACGGACTGAATCCACATGTACAAGACACTGAAATGCTCATCATGAGATAGCACTTCCTCAGCAAGAGCAGCCACAACACAAACAGCGTGATGGGACAGAGAGAGGGAAAACCTTTGCCAGTGTGGACAAGGTATGGAATAATAGGGCCTGACGTGCATCCCGAGAAGCCACATTGTCCCTCGCCAGGCTCACATGTCTCCAGGCTCACCCAACCGCATGCAAATGCCAGCATCTCCCCAGAGCACTCAAATAAACCGTGTGTGGTGTAAAGCTCCGTAAGCAAAAGCCAAACAAAAAGTTGGGGAATCCCATTGACTCAAACCTGTCTTAATTATTATTTTTTTTTAAGGGCCCAAGACTTAGTGAATGAGAATATTATCCCGTGGGGATTGAGAACACAATGGAAACAGGAAACTTTTAAAAAGCATTTCTGTGGAGATATTATCTCACTGCTGTAGGACACAAGATTTACTTAATTGCAGCCAAGGAAGTTTTAGATTACGCTTTGCAATGTCTGCCCGAGAGTCTCAGCTATCACGGGGAAGGCTCCTTGCATGGCTGTTTCTTTTAAGATATGTGCCTTTCCCTGAACACGTTAACTGGAGGGGATTTGGTAATAATGCATGTAGGTTCAGAATACTTCAAAGCCTCAAATTAGATTCAGGGCATCACAACCCATGATAAAGAATATAAAATTGCTTTTTTAGCAGATGACATCCTGCTTTCTCCCGGTGAAACCCAAGCCTCTATTCAATGCCTTGGAGAAGCTTGAGAGGCTAACAACCCTGTTTCTGGTTCTTTTTGTGTGCATAAATATGACCAAGACAGGGGCAATGCCTCCAGGCACCTCCCCAGCAAAATCCCTCTTAATTTGCTGTGCCAAGAGTCCCTAGACTGATTCTAATCCATAAGAAGCCAAATCTCTCTTCATTTAAATAAACTTTATAACAGTAAGTCTCCAGTCCTTTCATGTGACACACATCATGATTTTCAAAGATGGTCTAACTCCCGATTATCTATGCTTGACTAAGTCCACTTACTGAAAATGGCTATCCCAAGTACTTCATTTTCTGCAGAGTCCTTCAGTACTTGGACCTTCAACAGTACTCGAACCTAATCCCACTCTTCATTCCCCCAAAAAGACAAAAAGGGGAGAAAACCGAGTAGAATTCTCAGCAAGTTTATACAGCCTTAGATGGGAGCAATTTCATCCTAATAGGCATCCAAGAATAGAATAGAATCCAAGTTCCCCATGCTGCAGGAGTGATGAAAACAGATTCACTACAAGTTTGTGTCCTGCATCCCCCATTTTTCCTCCTTACACTTCATGTTCCTATTCCCGTTGCCTCTGGTGCTCTTGTACCACATGGCCAGGTCACTGTGACTTGCTCAGAGCTGTGTCTGAACCAGCCATCTCCAGCATCCCAAGCTAATTGGCTTTTGGTGGTTGAGGCAACCATCTGTGACCACTTGAGCTCCTCAAGCCTCATCTGTGATGGAATCTCTATAGATGGGTCCCCATTATTCACTCGCCAATTCTACTGAAATCTGCTAAGGATGTAGCACCTTTGGGACCTCTATCCCTTTCTTTGTTGAACTGGGTTAGTGGGTTCAAACTAGGAAGAACTGATGGATAGAAAGAAGCCCATTTGAAATTGGTTTCATTTTAAGGGAAACTCAGGTCGTCTCCTCAATTCTGCACTGGAACAGTAATGTGGTGTTTTCTGTTTCAGCCCAACTTCTTGTTACCACCACACGGCCCCAAGAAATCAGATCAACAATGGTCATTCTGCCAGTGTCCTGGCAAGTGACTGGGGCAAAAGGGCAATTAAAGAATGAATAACCAGGTCTACATACCAGGGGCTTCTCCACTGTACTGGGGAGATACCAGCCATACCTCCAGTGGAGCTGTGCTGAAACATGTTCAAAGTCATCGTCAAAACCATACATTAACTTGCCACAGCAGAAGAATTGACTCTAACAATGAAAGATATCAACTCCAGCCTTTGGAGCCAAGGCACATTGTTAACTGAACAACCCCAGACTAAGCAACCCAGCTTCCTTGGATTTCTGCTCATTTGGGAAGGACACAAGATTATCAAAACAGCAACGAGATGACGAGTTCAAGTGCACAAACCCTACACACACATAGGTTGTGTATTACTGTGTTCCACATCCATGTCAAAAGATCACTCCATACCTCTAAACACAACGATTTAGAATTCAGAACTCAAAAAAAGGAAGAATAAGAAAAAAGACCAAGTTACAAGAGAAAGTGAAGAAATGTTTGTGTTTTGAAGAAGAAAGCAAAGCTTAGCATTTGCATCCAGTGAGTGCTTCTGGATCTATTATTACATCTGTTCTACCAGATTTCCCTGCAACAGTTCCTCTTATTTCCCCAGAACAATAAAAACCATGAACTGCATGCCAAGTGGCGAGTGTCCCATGACCTTCTCCAGCTACTCAGTTTGAAGCTACTGAGAGGTTTCAACAACTACTATGAAATGATGCAACCAATTACTTCCATGTGCTAACTTTCAAGGTATCAAAAGAAGAACCATCTTTCAAGTAACATAAGAAGAGTAAATAAGGATTCATTTTTCAGCCTCATTACTTCTTGCCTGATGCGGAATAGCACGCTAATGTGTTTCTACAGCTTCTTCTGTGGACTTGTGTGAACTTCTGTGCCTTTGAACTTATCCTCACACCACAGAGAGGCTTTGATGCTCCTGCAGAGGTCACAGACACCCTAAAGCACTGCCAGGTTTATCTACCAGTGGTTATCTAGAGCATGGCAGTGGCTATCCACGTGTTCAGCTCTGTCCAAAAGGGCACCCTTCCCAGGGGCTGGAGCTCTGAGTTTCCTTTCAGAAGGTGACATCACCACACCACAGCACTGATGGTTCTGTTTCTAAACAGCCAGAGAAGAGCTTCACTTTTTTATTTCTAGGACATAGTCCAGAAGGTTGACTCCTTGAATAACACTTCTGCAAGGTGTTGACTTCCATTGACACTACAACTACACACTCATTTTAAGCTCGTCCACATGCTACCTGCTGACAACTCAGGACAATCTATCTATCTCCACCCGGCCTCCTTCTCTCCCTTCAGCCAGCACCAGCTCTTACACAGTCTAAAAAGAAAAAATAAATTAAGGCTAGTGCCTACTAGCCTTCTGATGACCACACAGGTGTATGGGATTTAGTGGTGGCACAAGACAGTGGGTGGAAATCCATGACTGGGATGAAGAGGGGAAGTGAGACCTTGCCTTTTGGCAGCATCTTGCCTTTTTATCAACTTGAACTGTTCACAAAATACCACCTGAGAGACTGAAGTCACCAGCTGCTTTCTGCAAACTCAACCTTCTGCAAAGTTATGCAACCAAGAAAGGTGTTTGAATGGAGATCTAAGCAGCAAGTTAATTTTTCCAAGCCTCAAAATAAACAAAAATTTGTTTATTTTTCTTCACACTCCAAACAAAGATTCAAAAAGGATCCTCTTTCATCCAGTTGGTCCATCCTTGTTGCTAATATGAGGAGATATGTCCTACAGGGAAGGCTGCCCTCAATTGGCCCACACAGCCATTTTAATAATATTGTTGTTGTTTTTTGGTTGGTTGGTTTTTTAACTAAATGAGAAATATCTGGGCATTCCTATGGTAACCTGGGTAGCTTTGCTGCCCTGGCTCATGGTTTCCATCTAATTTCCCTGTGGCTTTAGACCAGAAAGAAGATGCAAAGCTATTCTCCCTCACTGCTGACTACCATTGACCAAAAGTTACCAGCTTATTTAGCATCAAGAAAACCAGTTCTCATTGTTTCAGTGAACAATCCTTTTCAGTTGCTGCATCGACATCATAAAAGCTTGCTTTTAACAACAGAACTTTCTATAATACTGATCACTGAAATATCTCAACGCTTGAGCATACAACATCAGACCTATTGTTAATATAATCTTCATTTAGAGCTACAATCACAAGTGGTAATGAAAATGTATCAGAGCAGTTGTTCATCTGCAAGTCATACATATTTTGCCAAAATAAATGAAGCGTACTCTGCCCTCCCTCTCTCCTTTTTCAGCTTCCTCTGCCACAACCCCCACAACCAACCTCAAACAGGGAAGAACAAGCCATAATGCAGAACAAAACCAAAATAAAATTGAAACCTGATAAGGCCACATTCTCAGGGAGAAGCCATGTGTGAGATATTTTTGCTTAATTATTTCAAGAAATGTATGGCCCCTTGGCTGTCACCAAGGCTGGCCTTGTCAGGCTAATATCATGACAAACTATTGTGCAGACAATCACTAGATACTTCAAGTATTTGAGACCCAGCTAATCAGCTCATGTTTCATACTCTTTTTCCAACTTTTACACTGAACTAGAGCCATTACTCTTTGTACCAACCCCTGTTTTTTTTTTTTTCTCGTAATAGATGTTAGAGAGATGCCCAGCTGCAGAGATGTGAGGCTTTGTCGGTTTGCACACACTTACACTGCTACTGTCATGGGTTCAAAGCAAGTTCTCCTAAGGCTTTGCAGACTCACCAGGCCTGTAGAAAATGCAGGATGAAGTCTGATTGCAGATAAATAGCGATTGTAGGTTATGGCTAAAGAAAAAACTCAGCAGGAGGGCATTCCAGGGCCTGGGTTTCAGTCGGTCATGCCTCAGTGCCTTGTACATCTGGTTGGGAAGACAGGTGCTTTCAGTCCTAAATTATACAGGATATTGAAAAAGCACCCGCTGATGATATTAGAAAGGGAGTTGTTCACTTCCCATATAGACCAGCTTTGAGCTGAACTGGTTTTTAATATCTAGGGGGAATAATGACATGATTTTCTTTCCCTGCTACACAGTGGGGTACATGAGAGATGTTGAGTAACCTGCTGTATGATTCAACTCTGCTCCCATCATGGCTTCAGCGCTCTTCCTATGGAGAGGACAAAGAGACATCCAGCTCCAACACGGCAGAACACCTCACTGCATACAAAGTCTCCAACCTTGCTAAATACATTAGTAATAATAAAAAACCCTCATCCCAAGTCAGAGCTCATTAATGAGCTTTAATGTTTCTAAGTGAAGCAAATTAGAAGGGTAAGGGGTAGGGGCAATCATGGCATTACTGAATAAAATGGCAAAAGAGATGTTATCATTAAGGGAGACTTTGCCATTCACGCACCTGCATTAAGAGCAAAGAGCACTTACCTCCCGGAGAGTCTGGCAAGTGGCACTGGGATTCCAAAGCCAAGTTAAATCACGGCTTTAGAGTTGAAAAACTCATTCAGGAACATGTTTGCTCTGCTCCTGGGTGAAGACACCAGGTAAAACCTAGCTTCTAGTACACACAGAAACAGGATAACCAAATGCATGCTCAGCTCTTTTTGTAAATAGGCAAAAATCCACCATAATAAGGTTTAAACCATAGCCCATGACAAAACAGAATTGCTAGGTGACAGCTTGAGTTAGGGAAAATATGCATGAAAACTAGAAATATGGCATCTATTAAGCTGGCAAACAAAGCCATTTTGGGGTAGAAATCTGAGTTTGATTAAGAAAGAATAACAGCAGTAGTTTGGGCACTTTCCCACTCTTATAATCACAGTAGACCATTACCACCGTCTACTTTAGAGGCAGCTGTTTTTAGTGACGTCAAAGGTGGCATAGTTCATGAAAGTGCCTTGAGATGCTGGAGTTCCACAGGATGATAGCAGCAGTACGCCTTTACTGCTGTGTCTTCTTCATGACAAATGATAACACTAGATACTTGCATTTATTAGAAAGGCTTGATAAAGTAAGCTGTGTAACGAAAAATATTCTAATAATAAAAGAACAACCCCTGCGTTGTCAGAAGCGAAGCCCTAACTCCCTGATGCACTGCTACACTAAGGCTGACATTAGTTCTGAGCAGCCCAACGCAGGAACAAATCACTTAGTAGAAAATAAGGAGAAGCTGCACAGGGTAAGAGTGAGGATGAAAGCCCACAAGTGATAACTAAGGAACTTCAGCACAGAAATCGTAGAACCACAGAATGTTTTGGGTTGGAAGGGATCTTTAAAGGTCTTCTAGTCCAATCTGCAACAGCACTTTTAGATGGAGAAACGTAACGGTGGAATGATGCTTCAGATGGCACAAAGATCCATCGTAAGGGAAAATAAAAGGAACCCAGAGCAGTGCTCTCTGCAAAAGCTTGATCCAGACAGTCCATTCTGGGAGGAAACATGCCTTGGGAAGGGAAGTGGGGGAGTCTGCAGTGTTTACAAACAGTATGTGAAGAGGTAGCTTGGACCCGGCGCGGAGCGGAATGTCCCTTGAAAGGGAGCTGGGGGTGGGAAATGAAGAAATTTGGAAATTCAACTTCCTGGAATAACATGTTTTAAATCTCTCGTAACAAGGCGTAGATTTTTGCCTTGTAAAATGTGAAAATAATTCCTCTGACAGTAAAAGGAATATGAATACCCAACTTGGTCTTCCTCCGAAGCGCTCACTACAGCAGTGATGTAGCAGCTGCCTGTATGGCTCCACGCACTTGAAAACAAAGCCAAACACAGCTGCCCTGGGTAAAAATTGCGTCCTGTGTTGTGTTTTCAAACTAAACATTTCAAGAGGTTGCAGTTTTGTGGATGTATTTCATTTCCTTTGCACCACAGTAGCAATACTGGCATTCCCAACTGACAGAAACAAGAAATCGGTCTGGTACCTGTGTTTTGTAAAAGCAGCGTCCCTGGTTGAACGTATGGGTGGCCGATATTGCTCATCCTACGGGATTAGAGAAGGATAATAAATGGGTCTTGTAGTTAATCAAAGAAAAAGCATCTATCAACTAATAAGACCAAAGCTTAGTGACACCGGGAACCAGCTGAGAAAATTTTGGCAGCTCATCCAGCTCTGCCTGGGTAAGAACATCCCTCCTGCGGGCACCAGGTAAGACATGGCAAACTCATGTGCAGAAGGAGCATCCTCCACTATACACTGGAAAATTCAGGATGTCCAATACTCAGTCTGTTTCCTTTCCAATATAAAGTCTAAAATTCTTCTATGTTGAAACAACCAGCTACTGGTGTTATTCTTAGTCCGAGGAGCTGGAATGAGTACCTTAGGATGATTACTTTTTTTTTTTTGAGATTTTTTCATCCCTTAAATTGGGACTATCAGACTTCTTCATCACACAAATATTGTCCTTGAAATGTTTATCCACAATAAAGATTGATCAGTGGTTTCTTCACTTTGTTTTTAAGGTTTCTTTAAGCTACCTACACTCTTGTCTACCACTACGTGAGCAGCTCAAGTGGCCATCCAGAAAGCAGACTGGATATCCAGGCGCTTACATTCCAAGCTTCACTCCTTGTTACATGTACACATACTTTTCTTGTTTAGATCTCAAAAGACGAATTTCCACCCTGATGTACATTCAGTTTGTTTATGAGAAGCTGCTTTAGTCTGCATGAATTTCCTCATAGAAGTTCAGAAGAGGTCCTGCCCTCCTATAGAGCCTGCTGAACTGCAAGGGGTTAGAGAAGAAATTACCCAAACCCTTCCCATTAAACTTCAACTGAATCAAAACAAAACAGCCCATTGGAACAGAGGCAATAGTGCCTGAAGGAGCAGATGGAGCCCCTGGACTCCAGAAAATCTGTTAACCTAGCAAATTTAGTGGCTGCTTATATCTGATGGAGGAAAAAACAAACACCAAGAGCCAGGCATACTCATCAGCAGAAGAGCCTGTCCCCTGTAGCTGCTCATGGATGCAGGGAAAACACCTGCATTGCTGCTGTACTTTCCATCCCAGCACATTGTTCATTGCTCACTTGAATGGCAGCCAGCTCCCAAAATAGCTATAAAACCACCTCCAGTGAGCTCTGCTTCTGCCCCTTTCCCAAGAGCTACGCCACTAATTTCTGGCTGAAAGCACCTCCTCTATCCCACTGCTTGTTCAGAGGCTGGAAATCCCTGCTTGACTCTGGAGGCTATGAATTTGGCTGCCCATTCCATTAGTATTGATGCGCTCTTACCAAATTGTGTTAAAAGCTCAAGTCTTGGCTGTTCCTGTCCTCAGCCGTCGACGATGAGACATTGTGAATGGTCCACATTCAGAACTGGCTTGTAAAAGTGAACACAAAGGAAATTAATCTTAACAACAGCACAAAATCCTTCAGGAAACTCAAAACTAGAACCTACTATGAAGAGTTGCAAAATTTAGATTGGACATAAGGAAAAGTTTCT
The DNA here is from genome assembly GCA_033124195.1 of Coracias cyanogaster. Classification (NCBI taxonomy): domain Eukaryota; kingdom Metazoa; phylum Chordata; class Aves; order Coraciiformes; family Coraciidae; genus Coracias; species Coracias cyanogaster. The sequence goes on from JAVSBS010024350.1 coordinate 56,297, forward strand.
TCCCCAGAAAGGTTGTCAAGGCCTGGCCCAGGCTGTCCACAGCAGCGGTGGAATCTCCATCCCTGGAGGTATTTAAAAGCTGTGGAGATGTGGTGCTAATGGATGTGGTTTAGTGGTGGACTTGGCTGTGCTGGGTTAACAGCTGGACTCCATGATCTTAAAGGTCTTTTCCAACCTACACAATTCTATAATTCTATGAAAATGATACTGTGAAGTTCATCTGCCTTTGTAGCACAATGGCAATGCAAAGTAATGCCCACGAAGAAAACCATGACTGATGCCACGCAGCCAGTAGTAGTGATCAAATTAGCTACTGCCACTAAGAAGAGAAGTCTTGCCATTACCATCAATAAGACTTTAAAGACATTGGCACAATATTCAACAGCTGTCACAAATGCAAAGAGAAGAAAGAATCCACCAAAACAAGTGAGTTATTCTACTTTGTAAATCCACAGCTAACCCATGGCCTGAGCCTGGCATTCAGCTCTAGAATTGCCCTTTTCTACACCTCAGAAGTTTGAAAAAGTGATAAAAAACAGGCTGCATGCAAAGAGAAGAGTATGTGAATGACAGCTGGAACTGGAGGTGAAGCGTGAAGGAAGCTCAACACATGAACTGGAAAAGATGAAGAAGAAACAATTCACTTTTTTCTCATAACGTGAAAAAATTAGGGGAAAACCAATGAAATAGTCTGAAAATGAAAGTAGGTTTTCCTGCACAACAGTCATTTGATTGCGGAACTCATTGTCATGAGATGTTCCCCCGCAGATTGTAAGGGGATCTGAAAAGAGAAGAGGAAGCAAGGGCAGATGATATAGTGAGGGCTGTTAAAGCACTTGGATGGAGATGCAGCAAGTCACCAAGAGCCACGAGAAGAGATCAAAGATGCCAATGTATGTCCTTTTCTTATTTTTCTCTAAGTAATAACCTCTACCTACTGTCAAAGTGAGATTGAGATGTGTCTGTTATGAGTGAAAAGTATTATTGGGGTTGGAACTAGATGATCTTTAAGGTCCTTTCTAACCAAAGCCATTCTATGATTCTATGATTATGGGAGAAGCTACTGGGAAGGGAGCAGGATGTCCATGAAAGTTGAAAGCTTTAGAAGGATTTGTTTTCTTTACCCCTGCAACACCTAGATAATCCCATACAAAATGAGAAGCAGAGCTCATTGCATGTACATTCCATCCTCAGACAAGATGGAATCCCACTACCAAATACAGCACTGGGATTTCATGTGTGTAGTTCCACATCCTTTGGAGGAAATTTCCTTTGACATTTAGAAGACCCCAATGCACAATACAGAGCATGGGGCTTCACTTTCACAAGTACATTAATTTCCCATTAAGCAGAATATGGCTTACACTTAGCCCCAACCATCTCTCTGTCCCCCCTGACCCCCATCCACCAACACTCAATGTCTCTTCACAGGAGACAATCTGTAAACACTAAGTCAAGCCAGTCAATATCAAGATAATTAGACACTCGCTGTTGGCCAACTGTTCTTACAAGAATGAGACAAGATTAGCTCACGTTCGCCAGATATGCTAAGCACAGAATACTATCAGGATGAGACATTTCACTGGGGGTGGGGTGGGGGCGTGTGATATCTTTTAGAGATCCTCCTAAGCACAATTACTTAGAATCCGCCTGTCTGGGCTGCTAATATCTTCACATACCAGCACCTTGATTTCAGCAGCTGGATGAAGCATGTACAGCCCTGATTTATTTTTATGGTTCTAAACATCATGATGGAAATATGTCAGATGTGTTACTAAGGTTCATCTGTAGCTTGCTTCATTTATTATGACATTGTGTATTCTTTTTGCCTCTATAATCCTATTTTTTTTTCCCTAGTTTCTTTCAGTAGAGAAGCTCAAAACAGTCTGCCATTATGGAAGCATCTGCTTCAGCATGAGGGAACTAAGTGTCCCCGCTCATGAGAATCCTTATCTCAGTGCTAGAAGCAGTTCCTCCATCCTCCCACAGCAAGATACCAAACCTTGGTGTGCATTTTCCTTATACATTTACTTCACAGGTGATAAATCAATTCCCCGTCCAGTTTTTGCTTCATTTTAAAGTTTGAAATCAAGCAACTGGCCAATAAAATCCCTCTTGGTCTTTCAAGTTGTCTATAAGTCTCCAGTAAGTCCCTTACTACCTTCGAGCATTGATGCTGGGCCTCCCTTGAAAGGACTCAGGTCTGTGTGTTATGACTGAACGTAGACATCAAACTTGGCAGAAGGTAACTGAAATGACTAACCAGAAACCATCTTCCCTGCTCTGCAAAATGCAGGAGTCACCCTTCCCAAAAGCTCAGCAATGCCATCTTCTTCCCAACCACCTGTCAGACGTGCAAGTTGTCTGCTGATCTCTAATCTTCCCCTCCCTTATAGCATTTTTGAGTGTTTCAATACTTTCCACTCATGAGTCTTCCTACAGAGAGGAAAAATTAAAAATCTAATCTTAAACATCCTTGTATTTGATGGTTACAGAGCTCAGACAATGCTCTCCACACCCAAAGTGACAAAGGTTAAACCCCTTAATGACCCCATGTTAAATTTTTCCCACATCTTGACCATAGCTCCCAATTCCCTTCTCTTTCCTTCCCTGTAACTCTTGCTGTTACCTACAGCAAAGCTGCCAGAAATCTTGAACTTGAGTCATATCTTGATCGTTACTCATCCTTAATCATGTTACACCTGGACTACTGAAATATCTGTTTAAAATATTCCAGGAACTCCCCAGCTCACGTAAGCACTCGGGGTCTGGAATGCTTTGGCCAGTAACATCTCATTTTCCAGGAAATGGATGATTTCATCCCGTTATCTGTCAGCTGTGCTGCACTGCCCATCATCCCGAGCTCCACAGCTCTCTGCTGATTTACTCCCTCATCCACCCACTTGACTCCAACGGAGCAGATGTAGAAGTTACGACAGTTCAGATAAAATTCTGCCATTTTCAACTACTTAGCTGAAGTCATCAAAATGTACCCCTACAGATCCTCTTTGCCTTCCTCAGAGCAGAGGAAGGCTGAGCATGGACCCCTTTTGGGACACCAGAAAGGTTGTGGCCCCCCAGCATGTTTGATTGAGCAAATCTATCCGCATTAGAATTTCAATAGAGTAGTAGCAACATGAGCTTATTGCAGGAACAGCTGCTAGTCATAGTCATAGTTCTGCTGAGCTAACTTCAGGCAAGGCTTGGGGAGAAAGTAATAATCTGGGCACTGTGGCTTTAATAGTTTTGAGGGGAAGAAAAACTAAGAGGAGGAATCTTTTTCCCTAGAAATCTTCCCTAAATGCTCAGAAGATCATGACTGTGACCGTACTGCACCAAACACGGCTCAGCCCTTCTACAGTAGAAGACCTGGGAGATGTGATGGAAGGCTCTAACACACTTCACCGACATTTCTAGAGACTGCTTTTTGCAAAGCTCCCTTTTTCACCTCACTGTGGTCTGGACAGTGAGCAGCTGATACAAGTCTCAGGCATTTTCCAGTATGCAAACTCTCCGCAGGGCTGATGCATCTGAGAAGTTTCTGCCAAGAAGGGCTTTGCAAAGGCACAACCAACTCACTTCTGAAAATCCAGTTGTGAGAAAGGCAAGGACACGAGAATAGATCAGCGAGAGCAGGAAATGGGTTTCTAACTTATCTCTCAGGGTTATGGCTTTTTGGGAATAAGTAACTCAATAGAGTTTATGCATACTACGGACAACTAAAGCATAGCATTACTCACAAGAAGAAAGCCAAATGTTCTGGGCTTTCCTTACCTACTAACAGAGCAGCATCTGGATTCTTGCAAATACAAAACATGACAGGGAATAGCAGGGAAGCCTGTAAAATTTCTTAATTTGTGGGTTTTCTTGCCCCCTGCAGAAGTGTGTGTGCAGAGAAAAGCGTGCCCTTTGATTAGGACAAGGAAGCACCACGTGCTCAAGCAACAGAAAAGATCCTGATCTCTGGTTTTAGCAGGATCATAGATTAAATTAAAACACAGCAAAACATCACTGGAGCGATGAGAAAAAAGGAAGCGTCACCAGGCAACCAAATTGGGTCAGCGGGGTAGCTGCACCCACCCCGCTGCCACCCCTCCAGAGAGGCTGTGCAGGACAGGAGGAACGTCTTGGGAAAGCCTCAGGGAAGGATGGGAATGGAGTAATTCCTTCAAAACCATATGGTGCGAGCACACGGATCAAGCATACTGAGTTACATCAGGCACTAATGCAGCCCCTGACAGCTAACTGCGTGGAACCGAAACATCTCCGGCGCGCAGCTACACATGGTGATGTGATTACAGGAGTGGTGCCTTCAACGTCCTGTTTAAAATGACTGCACAACAACTAGCAGAATAGCACCATATTTCACACCACACCTAAGGCTCACATTAGGATGATCTACCCAGCAGCTGGTTTAAGAAGAGCTGGTTTAAATTGTTTATGGGTGTATTGCATCCTTCAGTCTTTTGTTTCATCCTCTTGGAACAAGTTCCTTATTTATGCTCCTACTGTCCACAGCTTATCTGGAAAGCTCCCCTGCCGCTTGAAGCCAGCTGGTGTGACTGTGAGCAAAACATAATGACTCCTATTCTGGATCAGCTTTTACAGTCCCACCCTGGAGGTCTTTCTCCTTGATCTCCAGCTCTTCCATACTTCTTTTCAACATCTGGGTAGCCCTCCTGAGGCTCCAGAAATAAGCGCACACCATACATCCTGTTTCTCCACCCCCCGTGACATATCGTAATGAATACAGAAAACACATGCTCCAGTACAATTTGTTATCTCATGCAGAGCCATTAGCATCAGCTTCCTTCCCTAGATGGAGTCAAGTCAAGCTCCTAGACAAATTTTCCAGGTTGTACATGCCACATATCTCCTTGCTCCTTCTCTCCCTCTCCTCCCATTGGGGACTATCCTTCCTGCTTATCTAGCTCAAAGAAAAAGAGCCAAAGTTAGGAGATCTCTTGAGATACTGATCTGCCTATCCTGTAATGCAAAGCAGCTTATTAGCATCATTCAAACAACTCAAAAGCCATATAAAACCAACACAGATTTCACCAATTTCCCCCAGCACTACAGCACCTTGCGATTCCTAGTAATAAAAAGGTAATAGCACTGATGGGACAGTTTGGAAGCTCTCCAGCCTGCCTCTGCTGAGGAACAGAGGGATTACCCAAGGCTCTCGTAGCACACACCAGACACTGCAGGCATGAGGGATGGGGAAGAGGGATGGAAATCACCGACTCTACAAACTCAAGGGATAGCAGGCCAACAGATTCACATACTCTACACAATGAAACTGAGCTTTGACACACTGGCCAATGTGTTTCCTGTCCTCCTCTTTTTTTTGCCAGAAGCTAAAGAAACTGTTAATCTCTTCCAGTTCCAGCTAGAGTGGCTGGCTCTTTCACGCAGGCACTGCAGACTCCATGTTTTCAGCTCCTGAGGTCACTACATCAAGACAGTGGCTGATGCAGACAACAATGCAGGAGTTTCCAAAGCTGGGCTGTTCTTCGGCTCCTGTGAGTTGGTTTTATTCACAAACATAAAGCCTTCCTAATATAGGGAAGCTCCTAGTGAAATCAGAGTGGCTGGTAACATCTTCCTTCTCTGTCTCAGACCCAACTCAGAAGCCCACCAGTTGCAACAGAAAGACCCACTGACCCACAGGCTTTGGCATAAAGCCTCGGTACAGAGAGCTGATGGGGATGAAGTTTTGGAAGCATGGAGGTAGATGACAGATCCCAGAACATGACAAAGCACTTAAGAGCATTTGCATACAAATGCTATTTGCTTGCTTATTGCTCCATTTGCTGCTCGTAAGTCTTTTTAACACACCCTTTAATTCTGCAAAAATACAAAAAGAGAGGATGCAAATAGCTGCCCTAAGTGAACTCAAGCAGGGAACCAGCCATTAAGCACTGTGCCTATATTCAAATAAAAGTGTTAGGAACCCTCAACAAGACATGGTGGTTTGAGGGGAAAACCCTGAGGATTCAAGCAACCCTTGTAAATACACAGCCCTGAATTACAGGAGCTAGAAGGCAGAATTCAGAATGCAAACATTCAAATTAAAACAGGCTGCTAATTAAGAGCAGGCTTCATTATAGAGATGATACATCCTTAAAGACTCTTAACTAGGCAAACACATTTGCATCCTCATCCACAAAGTAGCAAGCCACAGTAAAATACAGCCTGAACCCATTTGTTCCTCACTCTTCCTGACCCTCTTGGCCATTACACATCTCTTCTGTTTAGTCTAGAAAATTCAGGGTCAGCCTTTGCAGGAGGAACCATGAGAAAGGGCTGAATGACAGCGTGTCCCGTCCCCGGCGCGGGTGAGGACCACGGCGTGGCTGTCAGCAGCAGCCCCGCACCGATTCCCAGGCCTCCGATGGGGCTCCTCGTTCTGGTAAGCAGTATGAGAGCTGCAAACCCAACTTGCTCCAAAAATGCCAAAAGTGACCTTGTCTCAGGATTATCTGCAACATCTCCCCCACTCCTTGTATTTTTAATGCAAAAATTATTTTCAGTAGTAGAAATGCCAGGTTTTGGGCCAGATAAGCTACAGAGTGCTGAGTTTCATGGATGCAGACTGGTATATAATTAGGACGAGTCTGATTTTAACCCTTGAGAAATAAACTGAAATGTTGATGTAAGAAAAAAAGTATTTCTCAAGTCATGGCCTCATTTTACTCCCGTTACTTGCCTTCCTATTGCCACCTGTTATTTTGAGAACAGTTTAAATACAAGAAACACATAACCAAGTGTTATATAAAGCAGACCTACCATATATGACATTATTTCTCTACTACTAAAAATAATAATGACAGTTAATCCCGTGTACAGAAAGTTGACTTACTAAAATAACTTGACAGCTTGAATTTGGAGAGATTTTTCTGAACTTCAGAGAATTACCTTGCTGTTGAACACTGAGTCTCAGACCTCTAGAACTCATGTCCCAAACCAGGTGGATGCCTTTTATAGACACATTATGTTGCTCTTTAAAACCTCTCTTTCAAGACAAGACAATCAAAAGGGAGAGAAAATAAAGACTTGCCACATCATCCCGAGTTGTATTACCTGAAGAAAACCTGTGGGTATCAGCTCAATGAGTTATGGAGGACAAAGTTTGAGCTGGGCAACTCCTCCTGTGTGACAGCAGCAAACGCCAGCACTGAAAGAGGCAGCACAGGTTATTTATTTTAAAATTGTATCTTGCCCAACTAAGCCGACAATGGACCAACTGTTTTCTTCTGCCCCAGATCACTCCTCCAAAGGCAAGCACAGCCCGAGCCTACTCCTAATCTCATCTCATCTCTGTCTTCATTATGGCGTAACAAGTAGACCTCAGTTTGATACACCCATATTTTTAATTACGCTATAGAAGATGAAAAATACATAAGCAGCCTTTCATTTCCAGCCTTCAGGAGGAGGTGTTTACTTCTGGGTGGGAAGGGGGAAGAAGACAGCAGGGCTCAAACGCTGGCCAGGCTGCGCACAGGCAAACCCTGCACCATGAAGAGGTTTCCCTCCATGCGCACCCATGGGTGCTTTTTGAGCATCTTTCTGAGTGACTTTGGAAATAAACCCAAACATCTGCTTGGATTTAAAGTCTCATCTTTCAGACAGTCCTGCCATAAAGTCCTGTGGGCCCAGCTCCTCTGCTGCCCACTGCGGTGCCAGAATCGCCTACCAGACACAACAGACAGAGATTGCTCCCTCAGTGGCTCTTCACATGGAAGGACACCACCAAGAGAGCTCAGCAAGATGCAGCCAGCCCCAACAGAAGCCACTCCCAACAGGAAGCTCTTCTAACAACTTGGCTCCTAGTTAATATAATCCTGGCCTCACCCACCACCCCAACCACAACCACCTGGGTGAGGGTAGAGACACAGGTGGTCCAGGTTCTGCCTCTGGAACATGATGCCAATAGGGAAAACAAAACATTCTGCTAGGTTGTGACTCATTCACAGGTCAACTCCAACTTGGGCCCCAGCACTCTAGTAGACCATGCAGCTCCCTTAGAGCAAGACCACAAATCCATGCTTCACACTGAATTCAGAACCATGCTTACAAATCTGTTGGTAACTTAAGAGTTAGCTTTTGATGAGGGCAACCATAGCTTCTTGCAGCATAAAAGGCCCAGTGGCTCAATCAATGACACTTTTATTCATCCAGATGCACCTACTCTGTGTTCCTGACGCAGCTACAAAGCTGCTGCTCGTTTGCAGCACCACACTCCTTTTTCACATCATGCTGAGAACCAAGAAGAACCATTTTGCTCCTGAAACACATGCAGCACAGGACTGAGAAGGGACACATTTTCACCTTCAGCTGTTGGAGATTGTTTTTTCTTCTGAGTTATGTTGTCTCAAAGGGAAAAAAAAAAGTCTTTTTTGAGCACATATGATCATCATTCTCCACGCTATCAAAAAATGAAGGCTGAATGTACAAATTGTTACTTAGAAGGCCATCAAATTTTGTAAAGGCACAGAGAAATAAGACATCACATTCAGCCAGTTCTTCCTCCTCTCAGCTCCAAATAGAGGAAAGCAGATTTTTGCTGGCTTTTTTTTTTTCTCCAACTAGGTAACCATAATTTTTCCTTGTATGGTAGAGACTCTTACTATTACAGCTATCAGGGACTCTTTATCACACCACATACCCCCACGAATGAGTAATGGTCTCACTTTCCATCCATGATACAGCACAAGAGCCAAGGGCAAGCCACCAACACTGGAGTATTTGGATTGGGAGTTTTGGTTTTGCCTTCTGCTCTTGTCAAAGGCCCACTGTTGAAAGCCTCCAAAAAGGACTTTATAAAAGAGGCTTTTCAAGATTCAATAGAAATTCAAATGAACTTATTTCCTTTGTGATGGATTTCTGAGTCATCTTTTCCAAGGGAGGGGAGAGGAAATATAATCAGAAAAGGGGGTTACTCCTATTCTAAAAGAGGGAGCAGATCTACACCAGTCATCCTTTATCTTGTCATCTTTCTGACCACACTATTGTGAAAAGCCCACAAGCAGAAACAGCAACAAGTATCAATGCAATGCTGTGCTCTTTATATCATCAAGTCCTGCAGTAAGAAGGAAGGGAAACCGTAGCATCTTTTGACCCTGCCTTTATCACTCACACCAGGCCTTTTGGAAGGGACAGCACTCATGATGTTATGCAAAGCCAAGTAATTTCTGGTAGCTGAGGGAGAAATACTCATTCTCAGGGAGAAAACTTTCATTTCAATGTGTTCTGGTTGACTGAGCCGACAAAACCCAAAGTATCTGTCACAAGACCACAGCTGTCCTTTGGTGGGAAGAACATTACATGGGGCATCAAACAGTCCTGCTACCCCCTCCCATAAACTTCTTCACCGTGGTATGCTGTAGATCGTGAGACCAGAAAGTCTGCTGCATGGGAAGACGAGTGATGGGGTTGAGGGAAGGTTGTACCTAGTCCGAGGTCCTACCAACTTGCCATCAGTATGAAGCCTGCATGAAGATGCGACCTCCAAAACTCATTGGTGCCCCCATGCAACAGGTGATGCTGCTGGTCTGCACTGAAACAGGAGTTATCTTCATAGCAACCTTTCCCTTTAAGAAACATTTTCTGGGAATCTGTTTATCTGGGAGCTGGCGATCATCACAGTAGCTACTGGAAAAGTGTAGTGCTTCTAGTAAAAGTTTAAAAAAATACCTAAAAAGCAAACCCCCCTTTTCTCAGTAACTGAAAGGAAGGCTGACTTGAATTTCTAGTCTCCACACTTCCTTTACTTCCCATCTAAAAGAAAGAGTATTTAGATGCGAGGGCGTCAAGCAATATGAATCATCTTTGAAGTATTCAGTTCAATTAGACAAGGATAAAGAGGTTTAAACAATGTCACTGAAATCTAACTCTCTGTATTAACCTCTGTCATAAAGCAGAAGAGCGAAATCAGTAAAAGTGAAAAAGCGATGGTTTAGCTAAGCTTATTTGTTACAGCCACTGCTCTTGAACAAAATGATTTTTATGGCCACGAACCTCCGTAAGAGCCTAAGTCAAGGTCACGATAGCAATACATCATTCTGGGGGAAGAACTCTACTGTAACCTCCCATCTGTGCACTGCAGGAATAAGAGGCAGCTGTGAGTAGCTACTCTGAGTAAACGCTACTTAAAAAACAAGACGTGTCTATGCTGCAGTATTTTCTGGTAAGACGGATGAGTCAAGGGAACTTCACGGAGCGGCAGCTCATCTCCTGTCTTTATAAGAGGCCACACTATGCGGAGATCAATAGCAAGCTGTGGAGCCGTAGCCCGGCTTCAGTTTATACTCTATAATAAAAACATAAGTTTCTTAACAATACACAAATCAGATATTTAGGATTTCAATTCAAAGTAGATTTTTGTTGCCGAATAGTTGACCTTGCTGATGCTATATTTGGGAAGAAGAGATGGGAGAGGACATGGATGAGGACAGAGAACGAGAGATGCGGCTTCAAAAATGAGCTGTGCATTTATTTTGCACAGACAGAAGAAGATAGCACTTAAATGCTCTCTCCATTCAGGATCGGTACAGCTGTATGCTTCAACGAGAGTGTTTCTTCCAGCACCAGCTCAGAGTACGCACGGAAAAATGTTATGGGTGAGCAATCAGAGCAACCTCCAAGGCTTCTGCCTGCAGAGGCACTCTTGCTCAGAGCATTTCATGTCATCTTGACTTAGCAGATAGGCCGGAGCAGGGCAGAAAAACCAACGCAATCACCCAAAACCAAAGTCCATACATTTTTAATGTTCTTCTCTGGGCAACCAAGTGGCATTGCTGCTTCATCACCTCACAAAGAAGAGAGCCCTCCAAAGCAAGTTTGATTTTATAGTGCCTTCTCTGAATCAAACAGCTTCAGAAAAGAGCTGGCGGGTCTACACCATGCAAAGGTTTGATAAGGTGCATGGCATAGGAGATGACAGCAACCAATGTGGGGGATGAGAGACACACTCTTTAAGTCTGATGTTAAAGAGAAAGTCTGAATAGTAATCATCTGCTACTCCCATGATTATCCAAGAAAACGGTATCATCAGCAAGATGAAAGACTGCACAGAGAGACAGCGACATTCATTACTCCTCAGCTGAGATAAGACTCAATCTGGAAGCAAAAGCTTCAGGGTAATAAAACAGCAGTGGCTGAACAGGAAAGGCTTTTGACTGACCATCCTATGGACCTTAAAGGTGCATTCAGACTGCTTTCCTGAAGATAAACTTTCATCCAGTTATCAGGAGAGATTATTTGGCTCAAGCAGATGGAAGTCTGAATCTCCCGTCTGGTCTCCCATGACCCACTCTCTGAAATGAGACCTGTCCACATGGAGGTCAACATTCCTGTCATACTTTTGGCTGTCCATGAGGAGTCAAGGCCATAGCACTTTTGGAACTTGAGAGCAATGTTCCTGTCTAAAAGTCTAAAGCATTCAGCAGTTATTACAACAATGAGTGCAGCAGAAAGACCTGGGGGGGGTTCAGCATGGCACTTCTGCTAGAGGAAAGAGCTGTTCCTCCTTGCTGGCGAGGTAGGGTTTCTGATTCCAAGCCACAGGCACAGAGTCTTTGTAGTGCAAAGTACAAAGCGTTACACAGCCCAGATGGAGCTCATAACAATGACAACCAAATTCTCACTGGAGGGATCCAGTTTTGCATGGCATAATTCACTACAAGTGAAAACCATGCAAGCCAAAAGAAAGATATAATCTAATTATTTCTGGTTTCTCAGGACTGAAGGTGAGAGGGAAATTTAAAAGCAAACAACGCCGTGTTGCTCAACATGGAATGCTGCAATATAAAGAAGTGACAATTAAAGCACTGCAAAAAACTTGTCAATTTTCATTAGATATGGTACAAACATATATTAATATTTCTGACAAGCCAAGAATGTCGGATTTCTAAGCACAATATGAATCACATTAGAATTAAGAACAGCTGAGCCTGCACAACAGAGCATGTAAGTATTTGTGAAGCACAGGAAATACTCAAAGCCAGCAAGTTCTGCTGTATATACCGCTATAACTAATAACTGTTACACTGCATGCATCTGATAAAAAGCTGCTTTATTGACAAGATAACTACAAATTAACTAAGTACTAGATAAGCCATTGAATATCTGGGCAAGATGTAGAAGTCATTAAGAATGGCCTCTAAAACAAGGAGGCTGCTTTCATTAAAGGTGTTCTCTTACCAAGACAGAAGGAAAGCCAATGAATTGGGAACGAAACTCAAATTCAAGAAAGTTTTTCTTTGCTTAAAATGGTAGATTCCAAAAATTTTGGCAAAATGTCTTGAGGGAAAAAGTAATCAGAGTTGTACCCAGGCTTGGGAAGAAGCAAACACAAACCACCAGACCCAATTAGCAGCAGAGGTTATCCGAAGCTATTTACCAGATAAGATTGACATTGCCCATATCTGGATCATCTTCAAAGAAGTCTTACTTGGAATCGTTTCAAGTGTTTTCAAATATTGGCTGATAACAATTGATGAGCCTCTTAAAGGAAGCCACTTAATTTAATTTACTTGGACATGAACAAATTAGAAGCAGAGTTACAGGATGTAGAGCTAATAATGCAGATATGTCACTGCAGGATTTTGTTGAGCCTTTAGTTTGATCCATTAAAATAGTAACTGGTTGTGATGAGAAAGAAGTTTGCCAAGTGTTTTTGAGCCTTAAAACAACACCACAAGATAAACCAGTGATGTGGGATGAAACATTGGGACTGGAGTCGGTGAAAATGCAGGGGAAGATAGTTTGGTTTTATAAAAAATAGAAGTATTGATTATTTAGCCAAACAAGGAGATTAAATAAAGCCAAAACATATAGGAGCATATAGGAATCCTACTTACATGCTCAACCAACACAAATAAATAAGTATTCATTCTTTCTGGACTCAGCCTAACTACCCTTTCATATGCTTCACTCAGACTCCTCTTTTTCAGATTCCTTCTGAGATCACTCCATCCATTCCTCAGTGGTTCCAAGCACTGTATTTGGGACCGGCAAATGTCACCACTACGTGACATCTGAAATCCCACCACTCAGTCCACCTGCTAGGGTGGTTTCCTTCGGAGCAAGGAAGGTCTCATCCCCTGCCCTCCTCAGTGACCTGATGTAGAGGACAGGTTGTGAAGCAGAAGCTCAACGCTGATGTCAAAGACTAGAGCTGGAAGCAGGAGGGTGTCTCTAAATACAAACACCACCAGAGCTCAAGGTAAGGTGCTCACTGAACCAGAAGAGGCCTGCATTATTTTTTCTAGGTAGATTTACAGATCAGTGTGGAGAGAAAAAAAACTAATCATGAGCATCAGTCATTCATCCACACATGCAAGAGGGACAGGGGTGAGCTCCATTCAGCTGGCTACCTGCTTTGAATGACTTTTCAGGGTCAACCTCGGAGATTGTGTAACAGTTTTGTTACACGCTCTCTCTGTGGCACACTTTTACAAACCTGTAATCACAGCAGTAAAAGGTGGGAACGCGAGTGCAAATCCCCATCCTTAATTGCTTTGCCTGGTTCCAAGTGGGAACTTTAATTCAAGTCTTCCACCTGCCAGGAGGGTGCCTAGGCCATCGGAAAACAGAGCTATTTCTTTTCTGGCTCACTAACCATTAAATAGCTCACACAAAGCAGAAAAGGAACCGACTCAAATCCTCCTGCAGATTATTTTATATTAAGGACATTCAAACTTCTAAGCTCAACAACTCACATACCAAACATTTCTGCAAGATCAAAAGCCACATTTTCTGCTCTCTCACACACAAACCCACGTCTCAACTTCGCCCTCCTACCAAACATCCTGGTCACTTTATTTTCAGTGACAGCTCTCTAAAAATTACTTGGTTTGGCTTCCTAACAGCAACGTTAAAACTCACGATGAGATGAGCAATATCTAGCTAGGTTAGGGATGGACCTGAAGTTGAGCTGCTCAAGACAGGCACAGCTTGGAAGTCCCATTTCAATAACCCATGTCCTTAAGCTAGGCAGCCTCTGAGGTTTAAAAATCAAGCTGAAGATGAAGCTGAATTTCTATTACCCCATGCAAATGCTGTAGTCAGGTAGCAACAGATGAGAACCTAAGAATTCCAGAGAACTGGCTTGTGGGACACAGAGATGTAACTTTTCTCAGCCTCACTTTAGGCTCAGACATACCAGTGGCAAGGACAGCTCTAATGGCTTCAGCCAACAAGATGCTACTCAAATCCACGACCTAGGATTTTAAACACGTTGTGAGTGCAGATGGCTGGCTGCACGCAAGCACGCAGCAAAGAACACAAGAACCTGCTGACGTACATCAAATTATACTGACAGATATAAAATTTAATCCGCAGTGGCTTTAAAATTAATTAACCTTTAAAATAAAATGAGTTTACATTCCTTCGTAGATCTACTTTAATTAATCTGCTGTATTAGAGAATAAGCAGATATGTTCCGTTTCCCAAGATACAAAATGGACAATCGAACTGAAATGTCCCTCACCAGCTCAGGACTAGATATCAAAGCATTTAAGCAACTCTTATCAAATGGGTCATGCTTTTAAGGGAAAAAAAAAAAATTGTCTACTGCTTGCTTATAAATTTGGCCCCAACTACAGAATCTCTCTTAGTGCTCCTTCACTAAGTGTTTTGTAAATACTTTCCAAAAATACTCCCCTCATTAGGCCATAAAGCACGGAGCAGGACTGCAAGGCGGCCATCCAAATCAATTATTGGCTCTTTCACACTAGATTAAATGTTGAGTAACCACCACCTTCAGTGGAATTACAATGGTGTAAGTCAGAAATAAGGACAGAGTTTAGTACAAGACTTTGTTAAATCTTAGTTACTTGTGACACAATAGGAGAAGATGATCTCCTGATGTATTTGGAGAGAACTAAGACTGCAAATAAACTATTTTTGCAAGTCAGAAGAGAAGAGTTATGGCCAGTTTTGTGGTATTTAACAAAGAGTAGATGCTCTCTGCTGTACATTAGTTGTTTACAGACTTAAATTGCCTCTTAAAAGCACTTACCCTTGTACAACCTACTGCCTATAAGCTTGGTTTTCATTCACCTTTCCCAGACCTTTTGGGAATATTTCAAGATGTGAGGGGTCTGCAAAACACTGCAACAGATCAAGTCAAAGCATGGGAAATACTCTGTAGCACTCATCGCTCCCACACACTTGCTGTAAGTCTACACAAAGTCCACTGTACAGAAAAACTTGGCACGTTTAGAGAAGGTGTAGAAATGCTTTCAGACCCTTTACCAACACCCTCTGCAGATGTGTCAAAAATCCTTCATGCAAGCATGAAGACAACACTTAACAGCATTCAGAACTTACCTGGGACCTCACAAACAGCAGTCAGCAGCACTAGAGATTCCAGATGTGGAGGAAACAGCTGGAGTTCCAAGTTCTTCACTAGACAGCTGGAGATTTCCCAATAAAAGTCAACGCAGCTTTCGATCCCAACTTTTTGCTGTTCCAGCTGCATGTTGTGGATCCCTGGGGAATGCTGTGGCTGAGGAGTTCCTGGTAGCACGGTTTCATAAAGCAATGCATGGATCTGGTTTGTTTCTTATTGTCAAGGGATTAAATCACATGTTGGATTTTACTTTGGCTAATAACATAAGTCAAGAAGTAGAATCATACAGAAGAGATGCAACATGCCAGTGATATAGGAACAGAATAAACTTTAGCCTTTCAATACTGTTCCAGTTTCAAAGAATATATATAAAAATATAAAACCTATGAGGCAGCCCCAACCAAAGCAGAGGGGAGAGAGCAGAGCAAAGAGAATTTAAATGCTTCAGTCCAGTCTGTCTGGGTAAAGACGTGGCAGAGCCTGTTCTTGCTCATTTTCATCAGCTCCGGTACTTTTGCTTTCGAAAGCACAAAAGTTTTTGTAATATTCTATGGTAAAAAAAAGTGTTTTGCCATATAAAATAAGTACGCTTCCTTATCACACACTTATACCAATATGTGGAAAGCCTGTATATTCTAAACACATCATTTGTCAACAGCTTGTAAATCAGGGTTTTTTTTAAAAGTAGTAGCATTAGTCATTAATTGTTCTAAACTTAACAAGTGAGCACTCAAACAGGAAATATGATACATAAACAGGAACAAAGTCTTCAACACAGCATCCAGTAAATAGACCAGTCAGAGCCTGGCCAGCCTGTTAGTAACCATCATCAACAGTTCCAAACACAACTGCTGGTTGTACTCCCCGTGGTGTTTGTGTAGTTTGCTACTGAGCAATAGAAGACATTTTTAAGGTTTTTTTTTTCCCCTACTACCCTCTAGCAGTAATGTCTCCAAATCTAGTCTCCTTCCTCTTCAAATTTTTAGAGTCCAAAACCTTATGGCAACTTCTGGTTGTAAACTACTCTCATGACAAACCAAACGCTTCCAGTTCCCACTTGTGTACCAGGAACATTCATGTACAGCCCCCTTATTCAGCTTTTATTAGTAGTATATGGACACCAGATTCAACTGCAAGTATCACCTCTATCTGGTCCATTTTTGTATCTTAGTCAGTACAGGAACTGGAGGAGGAAATGTGAACCTTTCAGAAAACCTTCAAGTGGCCACACTGGAATCCGAGCAGGCAAAACCCAACTACTCATAGCTAAAGCCCAGTTGTCCCCCTTTCTGCAGTCCAGCCCTAGAGCAAGTTTTATGCTTGTATTTACTGCTAAAAATCCCCTTACATCTCAGGAGACATCTGAACTCTTATTTGTGCGGGCAAATTTGAGTCCCAAATGCATTACCAGAACCAAGGGCACCGGAGAAGGGAAACGGAGTAGAAGAGACAGACAAACATTGAGACAAAAACGTGTAAAGTGGTATTATGTTATTAAAACATTACATTAGAAATAAACAGAACATAAACAAAAAAAAAGTTTTAACCAGGTTTAACTTTTTTCTTTTTTTTTAAATTTGAATTGACCCAAAGCAAAAAACTTACATTGCAAAGGAAGAACAAAATACATCGTGATATCGGTAACACAGCATTGCATGGTAGCTAGGCTTGGGGGCAGGTCACAAGTTGCTCTTGTTACGATGTCACTGGGGGCTCTTGAGAGATTTAACTGAGAAAGTTTGGATCCATTTTTTTTTTTTTCCATCTAAGCCCAGGTTCACCCTGGTAAACATGCTACGGATTCTCTTTTTGCCTCTGGGTGTTTATCTGCTGAGTTTGTCCAGATGTGTTCTCCTATGATTGCCAACTAGAGCCAAGAAAACTGAATTTTCCACGCTATCCTGAGGAAGCCAGAGTTATTTCAAGCATGAGTGATAATGAATTAGGAAAAAAAACAAAAACCAAAACACAAACCCAAAACAAAAAAACACTCAAGAGCTTTTCAAACTAACAAGTATTGTCTATTATGTAAATAGTTTAGAAATATGGTAATTAAATAATCTAAAAAACACTCTTACTCTGCTGTACATTTATAAACATAAATATTTACAAAAACTTTCTGCTTTGTTTTAAAGGATGAGGTTTGCAGTTTGTTAATGATCAGAGTCTTTTACTCATATTGATTCTTTGGTGTATTTGCCAATTTTTTAAGGTTTAATAAAAGTGTTCAACTGTGAATTTTAAGGTAATGGAACTAGGCTACATAACAAGTCCATATTATGCACGTCTCCTTCCCCATTCTAGTCCGAATGAAAAACAAAGTCGAGTTTGCTCTTCAAAGTATTTGTGCACAATATTTAAAATTGTAAAAAAAGACCAAAATCCCCATTATTGAAATTTGGACAGGATTATCGATGAAGAATCATACTTGACTCGCACTCGAGCACATGTATAACTGAAGATAGCGATGGGGACCGTCAGTAGGCTCAGGGACACACATGTGCTGCGGTGCTTTGCTGAATCAAGGTCAGAGAAACAAGCTCCAAGAGATGGCTTGGAACTGTCAGAAAGGGCCAGGGCTTCCCTCCTCCTCGGGGAGGGGAAGGAAGGACAGGATGAGAATTAATTTAAAAGAAAGGCTTTTTACTGGCCTGAAATGTATGCGTGTTCCCTTTACATGTCAGTTAAAAGAAATAACCAAAAAACAAACCTCAAACAATAAATAATGGAATTACACATTTCTTCATTAAATAGCATTCTTGTTACCAACAAAGTCTTCCATAATTTTCTTCAGTCACAGCAACAGACAGAACAAATAATTTGCCTTAATATAGATTGCAACTAAAATATACTCTAGATTACCTTAGAAAATATTAACTGTAAAAATTCAGTGGGGAAGGACCATCGGTTTAGACCAACTTACAAATGTAGTGAACAATATTAAGTTGTTTTTTTTTAAAGAAAGCAATTTTAAGGTTCTGATCTCATGTCACAGATCTGAAGATTCATGCTTAAAACCTGCCAGTCAATTCCTTACATCTGTCCTGTCTGAGTACCAGAGAGCTTCAAGATCACGACGGCTGATCTTCCTTGCGCCGACAGACAGCACCACGCACACCCCACCCACGCTCTCAGGTTGTCCCTACAATGCCACCACCGGTACATACAACCTGGAGGATGCCCTAGAAAGCTCTGCTGCCTGGAGGTGACCACGCATGTGCTCCATGGTGTTAAGGTTGGACAGACCTGCTCGCTCCTGCTGCTGAGACATGAACTTTTGGTCACTGCTCAAGCAGGCTGGAATTAAATCAATACAAAGTTGAAGGTAAAAAGGTTCAGCATCCCATTACCAATCCTCTGAGCCATGAATCTCCAAAATCACTTATTGTCTGGAAACCTGATGCAATGCCAGGCACAAAAAGGAGAGAGAATCCTCCTTGCTTGCCACAGTTTCAGCACAGCCATTAGCAGTGATAAGGTTCGTGCTCAAGGAACTGCAGTCCAGGGTTATAAGATATTAAAAGGAACTAGCACAGTTAAATAATATAAGTGTACCTGCTTCACCTTGCTTTTCATATTTTTAATATTAAATATTTTGAAAGTGACAGTGTTAAACTTAAAAGCCACCACCATTCCTTTCATCTCCCTGCTTCCACTGGTGTAACTGGTACAAAAGCTCTCATGATACTAGAGAAGCTCTTTCGGAGCCAGTAGGATGGCAAAGCAAAAGCAGAGGACACTGGCAAGAACCTTACGATGACTCCATAATCCCTTGAAAATAAAGAGAGTGAAACAACAGCACATTTCGCCCCAGCATTTTTTTTTGATAGCAAGAACTCTTTTTTATGATCAGAAACAAAACCCTTTAACAGATCTTTTGAACAGCTAATATGAAAAACACACTCAGTAGCTGAAACTCCTTCCAGTTGCTCCTTTCAGATTAATTGCAAAATTTAAAACTTTCAGTACGAATGGGCTCTTCCTGTTAGCGCACACAAAAAGTGTATCTTAACTTACGTGCACTTCCCACTGTCTAGCCTGAAACAAAGTAAATTTCAGAGCAATAAAAAAAAAACCAAAATCCATCACTGCTTTTAAAACAAAAGAGCTTGGCCAATTTCTTTTCTTTTTTTTTTTTTTTTTTCCTTGGAAGTGGACACAATTCGGCTGAGAACCCGTAGACAGTATTTCAACTGAAAGTGAAATAAAGCAGGTTATACATTCATGAAATTCAGGGAGTAATAACGAACAGCAACTGCTGCGTCACTGTTGTCGTGTCACGTCAACACCCCAGCGAGGCAGCGGTTCCTATTCTCACAAATAATGCACTGAGACTAAATGAGGAATAGTGTGTGCGGGGGAATCACACATAAAGGGAAAATACGTCAGAAAGATTATTGCACAGGAGGCACTGTATGAGAAACAGAATACATTGGCTTAAAAAAAAAAAAATCTTAATTTGTTTGCTTAAGTTAATGTAAAAAATACAGAGGCGATGCCTCTTTGTAGTGTACTGTCACTGTTAAAAATAGACTTACAAACAGTCGCCCATTTAACAGGGAATGTCAGGAAAGCAGGGGGCCTGAATTTTATGGGCATGCCAACTACAGTAATCAGGAAAAGAATAATATAAAAAAAGCCAATGTATAGACCCTTGAATTGAATAGGGTAATCACATTGTTTCTTCAATTGCCAAATTATATTCATACAGTACCCTAGAACATGTTATCAACTCTTCCCTCTATCCTGCAAAAACATACACCCTGGCAGAGACAAGAGTCCCAACAGACAACGGGGCTCTGAAGGTCCTTCTACGGTATCCTTTTGCAGGACTGCCGCCTTGATTTCTGGACTTTAATTTCTCGAAGAATTGCTCAGCATGCCAATTCAAACCAACCACTTCCCTTGAGAGGCTACCTTCCATCTCCACTGCAAGTCTGCACACTTCATGTGAAAACGAACAAACAAAAAAACCCAACAGCAATTGGTAAAATGTAATATTGTGTAGAAAGCTTGGACCTTGTAAACTTGGACCAAGAAACCAAAAATTAAGACCTTCTAGCGTGTGGTATAAAAAACCCAAGGAAGTGTATACCTGCCTTCTGACTTCACAGAAAAATCAGAATTTGCATAGGATATACTTTGTGCAAGGCAACAAGCCTCTTCAGTATCTGGAATATAACTAATCTTGCTCAGAGTTCTTTTCTTCATGGATATCAGATATCATCAAATTTGTGTTTTAAGTAGTCTTTCATGACCTTGGCAATGGGTAGTTCATCAAGTAGTTTTAGGTTTTGAAGGCCTATACACTGACGGATTTTAATTCGGCATAGATCTTGCAAGTTTCTGGGCTGCCCTGAAAAGACAAAAGGAACACATAAAAGGAAAATGATCACATTTTAAACATACCTTAAGAGCTCATTTACTCAGTAAAATCACAGATGCTTCCTGTTTTCTAGGAGGCAGAGGGAAGGGAACATTTTCAAGAGAAAAAGGGTGGAAGTTAATACTTTTCTAATGAACAATAAAATCAGTGAAATCAAGGGACGAATCCTAAAAACATTTTTACAGGCATGTAGTTTCACTGATACTAGTGTAAAGTGACATTATCCATGTGAGGATTCCCAAGAGGGAGCAACATATTCTCAAGCCCTGTAGAACAGCAGCACTGCTCCACTTAACTGTTCATGGAGTTTTTTTTACCCTTGTAACACCTGGGGAAAAAAAAAAACCCCACCTCAGTCTTGCTTCTTCACAAACATTAAGACAAAAACTTCCACATTCAACTGTAACAGGACTAGGCAGTTTCCTTAGAGAGTGAGGCTTTATAGAAGTTATTCCAGATGGCGTGACAGATTTAAAGATTGTTTTTTCCCTTCTAATGAAAAGATGAAGCCTTTAGGCTTTGGATGCAGCCACAACCTTGTCAAACCAAGATGAAAACATGAGTTAAGCACTGTCCATGGAGGAAAACCTTTACTGACACCACACGAACTTCAGAATTTCTGGCAAGGATTTTCCAAAGTAATCAGCTCCCTCTCAAACTCATTCTGAACAAGAAACTATTTGAATACCTTGAAAAATAGCCCCTCGATGCAACGTCACGTAAGAAAGGTTAATCCAGCCTTGTACCTGAATGTACCCAGCAATGGTTCCCAAGACAGGAAGAAAGAAAAAGAGCAGAACAACAGCCATTGAGAAATCCTGTCCCAATATCCCCTTCTAGCTTTCAGCACCCGTGCCTTTGGGCCTTCCTAACGCAGCGATTGCACACAGATCTATGGCTTTCATAGCTGTGAATGGCCAGTCCCTTTGTAAATCTGTCTAATGTTTTTTGAACCCATTCATACTTTCAGTATCCAAAACATCCTGTGGCAACAAATTTCACAATGTAATGAGGCGTTGGCTGGAAAACTCCAAAGCGCTTTTATTTATTTTAGATCTGCTTCCTGATCACTTCGTTGCGTGCCTGCCATTCTTTGGGTTACAGAAAAACCCCTGAATAATCGTTCTCATGCCGGTCATGATTTTGCATACCTTTATATTAACCTCCGCCCTCCACTCATGCTCAGTACCTCTTTCTAAAACTGGAGACTATTTCAAAACCTCCCACCATGGGAACCACTCCAAAGCTCTGACCAAACTGCCTGTCTTTGTCCTTCTTCCTCCTTCTACTTCATCTTTTTTGATATTAGCCTAATAACACACCAAAGCTGCACTAACCAGTATTTTAACCATCAACTTAACTATGTCATGGCTTGAAAAAGGAAAAATAAAAGCAGCAGCTTAGTTATGGCACCTGATGGCTGAGTCAAAATACTCGGTACCATGAACAGTGTTAAGGTACCAAGATAATCTGCGGCCATCAGAGCACTTACTGCAATGTTTTATTATCTGTACAATTGCTCATGGTAAAAGGCAGCGCTTGCTTTTGCAAAGGAAGGCACGGTGATTTTATTGAGCTGACTGCTCGAACCGATCGTTCCTTTAAAAGGCAAACAACAAAGCAACTTTGAATAACTTAGATGGACGTTTCCAATTAACTTTCCTGCGCTGCCACCGATCAAGCAGGGTGTTTTTGAAAGAAGAAATGCCTTCCATCCGGCTCTCGACACGGACGGGCTTTACGGTGGACAGTAGGATGCTGTCAGCTCAGCGGGCACAAACGTGTTGGGAGGAGACGGGAGGGATTTTCTGGTCTGAGCCAGCCCCGGAGCTGGCTCTGGAGCCTGGCCCTTCTTCCCTCCTCCTCCTACTTCAGCAACAAACCTTCTATCAGCTAAATAGACATTGACATTATGAGTTTATTAGACTTCCCTGGTAAGCACAGAGTAAAGAGATTATGAAACTATTTCCTGTTTTCTACTTTGGGCATTTTGTACATGGTTTCAGTTACCCTTTATAGTGAGTTTCTCCTTTTTCCCCCCTCCCGTGTGGGTTTTTCTATAGAAATGGGCTGACAGACAGGTATATGCTGGGATTTATCTTAAGCACTAACATTATCTGAGGTAAGCTAGCAGAAGTAATGCAAGAAAATAGTCTCAGTCTGTTTTTAAATAAATTAGATTTGAAATTAAAAAACATGAAAATTTGAGTTTCCTTCATCTAAGTTTAAAATATTTTTATCATACTTATCACTACAGTAGTTAAATGTCAATTTATTTTTAATTATATCCTTCAGCCATAACTGAAGAATATAGATCGTTAGTTACTTCATCCACTGGTGATTTCTTCTTCTTTTCTTTTTTTTTTTCTGCCTGAAGGAACGAATTTATACAACTCGGACAACAGCTGAATGCTCAAGCTTCAGGGAAAGAAAAGTTACTTTTGGTAAGAAACCAAGAAGAGGAATCTTTACCTCGATAAAGAAATAGTTTAAATGCTTTAAATGTGAACGCAAACAGGGTTTGGAAAGGATGCACCTTTTCAAAAGTTAACTGCAAACAGCAGCATTAGAGGGTAGAGAGGACTACAGATCTATGCGTGTTTTCTGTAGCAGAGTACGCAACAACACAGCTACCAGACATTGATTTCTGGTTTCAGAGATGGATCTCTTTTAATTAACATCCTACGGGTTTTTTTGAGAACAAAATGGAACAGGAAACTTAAAATACCCAGAAGAAATTGGTCATCAGTTAATTCAAAAAGACCTGATTATCAAATGTATGACATTTTCCCCTGATAAGCCTAGAAATATTTCCTGGGAATGTGTTAACAATGGACATTTCCAGTGTTAAGCACCAGTTGCTACATCTAGTGGCTGCTGGTGTCTTAGGTCACGCCTTGCAAATTCCAGGGTTATTAATGCATTTGTGATTTATTAGAAACGGTGTCTAGAACACTTACTCATTCTTGGTTGCATCTGAATGAAAAAGAAAAAAAATAAAGGATTACAGACCAATGTCAGTGAACCTTGCTTTGGCAAATGAAAAATGTTATTAGTAATTTGGCAAAGTAAGACAAGTTAAATGATGAATAAAAGTTCTGTTTAAAAGCGATTAGGAAGTAACAACTTTGGTTATATCCCGCAGCACAAGTTTGGAAAGTTATTTAGGCAAATGAGCTAGAAAGGAAGAGAATTAAGAGAGAAAGAAACAAAAATACACCACAAACATAAAAGGTACGCTTGACCTAATTACCACTCTCATGCAAAATAGTGACATAAAACTACTGATCACCTTAAAAAAACCCCAACACATCCGTGCCTGGTCCCAAAGGGACACCTTGGTGATGGCAGTGCCATTCTTCTGGAGCAGCCGGGTTCTTGTTAGGCTGTTACACAGCACGAGTTACCATCAGAGCAGCAAATACCTGCTGCTGTTGCAGAGCTGAAGGTTTCTTAACGCATTCAGCAGAACAAGTTAAGATACTTCAGTCATTTTCCTTTGCAGGCTTTGGAGCGATAGTCAAAAAAAATGAGAAGTATTAATTACAGGCAAAAGAAATGTATAGTTCATCGTTTGCCTTCCACAGCTCCTGCTACGTGCGGCAATGGAAAGCAGAAATTCCCCCACCACACTGGTGTATAGTTGCCCAAACATGATGGAAAAGTTTCTTCCAAATAGAAGAAATGTAAAATGTAGGATTATAAAATGAAGACTATTCTATTTTTTCTCTCCAGAGGCAGCAGACTTCAGTACATAAAGAAGTTAACTATTTCCTAATATAGTTCTTCAACTGCTAAAAAATTAAGTTCCTCAGCTCCCTGCCTCCCTCCCTTAAATAATAATTTTTTTCCTTAAATAATGAAATAAGTCTTTAAAATTTTCATTAATAGATTGGCCTTCTCTGGAAGAGCAAGGGAAAGAAAGACACGTTTTAACAATAAGAAATTACAGCTAATCCTGACTTTCCACTCAATACTCCATTTCTTTCCTTTTTTCAGTTTCAAGATCTTTCTGCTATTCTATGTGGGAGTTTGCTGCTCTACCCTAGAGACAGAGAAAATGTCCATTTAGATATACAAAGAACTGCATGTCACAGTTACAACCACTCTGCAACTTATGCCTTTAGACTTGTGCCTGCCCATTTTTCCTATGCAGATCATGCTCCCCAAGAAATAAATCACTAATTCACCTAATAGGTCTGTATTTAAGGGTCATTAAGGTATAATATTAGATCTAGTACCTCTGACAACACTGGTTTTTAGAGCCTTTTACCCAGTTTTAAGGAGAAGTGTTGTTAAGGTGGACTCCCTACCGGTTTCCTCCACTGAAGACAGAAAAATCACCTGCACAAAGCAAAAACCATGAACTGACCTGTTCTGTTACCCAAGACAAAACCTAGGAGTAACTGGAATTAATATTTTTGTAGGCTGCAAGAAGATCCTCTCTGATGTATTTTTCTGCCTACTAAAAAAGAAAGTACTTTTAAAAGCAAATAATCAGCATCATTGCTTTGAAGTAGATAGGCAGTTTCCAAAGAAGTTAAGAAAAGGGAAAATAACATCAGTGGCACATTTCAGAAGCCGCCCACTGTTTTCTCTGCAATATTAATACATTTCTCTAGAAAAAAAAGCTTACAGCGGTATTTCTCAAAGTGAGCCTCTGCCTCCCCTGGGAATTGTGAAAGGCGGAAGACAGTAGCAAGAATTTGGTAATTTCTTTATAGTTACAAAGAAAACTTTTATTTTTAAGTTTTGTGAAACATTAAGAAAAGGCAGTTGAAACCAGGCTTCCGTATGGCTGGCAGCAGCTCGGTTCCTCCAGAGTATCGGAATAAGTATTTATATCCACAACGAACAATTAAATCCATCCTTTAATTCACAACTGTGAAGGAACTCAGCTGCTGCCTGCAATTAAATTTAGTTATTATTTTGTTGGCTTTTTTGGTGGAGAAGTAAAAAAGGTAGCGACGTTATCAACTGGAAACTCACACCCACCAACTGAGAAACCCAGCGATGAGGATGCACAAACGGGACGACATGGAAAGGACGTGATCACCTAGGAAAAGGCTGCTGCTGAGCTGAACGGGAATTCAGCTGGTCACTGCAACAGGAGTAGCTCTAAGTTTAGGAAATGCTTTGTCTTGTACTCTGGAAAAGAACAGCAGAAGTAGTAGAGAGGGAATTTGGAGTCCCAGCATGCCAGAAAAAGCTAGTATCAACAATCTATATGTCTGAAATATTGATATAAGATATGCAGGGCTGGATTTGAGAGGAAGAATGACAAAGTCTTCACTGAGGAAGTGAACAAACTCCCCGGACCAGTATCTAGCTCAACAGGACAGAGAGAGCTTTTAATTCCTTTTAACTTGCTGCCACAGAAGTTATTTTAAAAGTTATTCTTGTGTTCAGTATGTCTCTGTTAGAATACTTCCGCTTGAAGCGTGTTTTCGTTGCTCTTTGAAAAATGATTCTCCACAAGGAGTTCTAGACATCTATTAAATGTCGATATAAATGGCACAGAAAATATGTACCACGGAGGAGTGTATTATGGACTGAAAACTTACATATGGAAAAGCAGAATGCCAGAGAAGCTCAATGTTAAGTATAACAGGTGTAGTCAGCAATTAAATTAAGATTTGAATATGTTTGGGCTTTTAAAAATATTTTGTAATATTTCTATAAACTCAGTCTTACTGAAATCGCTATGGAAATTCAGTGACGAATTAATAACCTAATGTTTATCTATTGTTAGGAGACAGCGAGTAAAGTGCTCTGAACATAACGACAGGCTTCAGATGCACTGCTATGCTATTTTTACTGAGTAGGGGCTGGCTCTACCTCACATGCCACATGTAAAAATACAATTTTTTTAAGATATATATATTTTCACATAGGTCTCTTAAAAAAAAAAAAGAAACAACTCCTCTAAAGCATACATATTGCTACACAAAAGTGATTCAACTGCTCAATATAAACAGTCAACCGCACTCTGAATTAGTGGCTACAATTTTCAGTAGCACACTGGCACTCTGAGTTGTGAGTGAAACAATTATTTGAAATAGAAAGAAAAAAGCTCTTTCTCTAGAAAGAAAAAAAAATGGTCTATGGCTTTATAAAAGGTATCAAAAACGATACAGGTCTGTAACAAAGAGGTACTTGCAATCTGCAGAAAGTAATCTTGACTCACATGGTATTTTGTTTATCACCGATCCAGCTAAAATGAAAGCTAGAAAATAACCCTCATCGCCTCGCTCCCTGTGTAACTCCGGATGACAAAGCAGACCACATTCATTAGTGCAAGATTTCCAGCAGCACCCAAGGAAGCAAGCGGTCAAAGCCTGCAATTCCAGGAAAGTTCTTCTATGTTATTACAAACATGAAGATACTGTTTCCTTTGCAATTATCCACGTAATACGGAGGAATCTACTTAATTCACTATGACATTTCTGTGTTGATAAAAGTTTAAACTATGCAGAGATTCTTTTAAAAATGTTCTTCCAGTAAAAAAAAAAAAAATCCTAGTGAAAAGTTATTTTTTTAGCAAAGGGATAGAGATGAAAAATGTGTAAGAATTTCCTTAACAGGACTTCTAAGTTTTTCCTGCACATTTACAAAGCTCTGTAAATCTAAACGCAAAACTATGCTCTATAGTCAAAGCTAAAGATTTGCCCTTTGAAAAATTAAAAAAAAAGAAGAAATGCAGATGAAATAGCTGTAGTTTAATTCATTTGCTGACCTTTAGATCTTGTTCCAGATCTGAAATCAGTTCCTCAGTGCCTGTTAACACACAAGCCATACTACGCTCCCGGGGCCATATCCATTTACTCTGCTATTTCACCCAGACAAGCACCTTGCACAGCTTGTCATAGACTCTCTTGTCTACTACGTTATTTGAACAGCGATTACATTAAATGAGAGCTACGGGGAGGGGGAAGGGTTCAAGCTTTTTTTTTTATTCCCTTGTTTGAGATCATAATTGAATTTCCAGTATCTTAAAAGTTTATTTTAACCTTTAAGTATTTATTCCAGACTTTTGATTTTTCCTACCTCTAGCATCTAGTTTTTAATATTCTTAAATCCCATTCAGCTTCAGCCTCAACATATACCATTCCATCTAGGACAGTAATTGCACATTAATTCTGTAGATATTATCAAAGAAAAAAGCCTATATGTATCTCTGTCTTCGCATATATTATATATGTGCATCTCTATTTTAATTTTGCATTCGTGTATTCCAAGTGAATCCATTGACATTCCTGAAGAGATGGGTTCAGATCTCATAACACTGAAGCAAGTGTTCCAAAACAACTCTTTATCAGATGATCTCACATTCTATAGTGGTTGCCAATAAATGTTGGCGCTTTTTTTGAGGTACAGATAAGGAAAAAGGTGATTAAGAAAATTAAGCAACATTCACCTTCAATACTGTTTTTTCACAGGGAGCCTTTACTGTAAAAAGGAGGGGAGGAAAAAAAAATAATTAAAAAAGACACGAGTGACCATCTAAACACCAAGTCAATGGCAGACTCATGACGAAAAACTGTTGCTCCTAACTTGCAGTTTTTTGCTTAAATACTGAGGCAACTACAGAATAACTTCCTTCCTCTTGGAATTATTCTAGGAGCAAAAGAATCTCTACCTGTAACAGGAAGAATATCAGACCTGCAGGCTCAAAACCCCAAATCCAGTATCTTCTTGCAGACTCTCAGGACTAATACTGAGTATTTCTGAGAGCTTGGTTTCTTGCCCGTAATTCATAACTGGGGACCTGGGCTAAAGGTTGCAATTATTACCAATTACAATACCTACCTAAACAAAAAGAAATTCAAAGATGATGTTTTCTGAGGAACCGAAACTGTACAAATATATTTGCTGAATATTAAAGAAAAGCTTCTTACATGTAGCCTGCTAAATAGCGTCCCATTTATATGACACATGCGACTGCTTTCACTTGAAGGCACAGATTGGTCTGATAACTTTCATAGTTCACATATATTAATCTTTAAGCTTCAAATTTTGCAGTAAATTAAAAATTTAAACCGAATTCCTGGACTACTATCAAATACTCTCCAAAACTTCAGATGCACATATAAAACTTACAGCTACAGATTTCTATATTAAACACTTAGTATCACGTTCAAATAAACAAACCAGAAATTCCCCTTAAGCCACATGACCAAGGCACTGCCACCAACCGCAGGAGAGAATTTCAGGAAGACTTCCACTAAGAATTCTCTAAAAATCTTGGAATTTCTTCTTCTAGTCAATACATATTGCAATAGCCTTGGAAACAAGATTCTTCCCTGAAGTGCTACAGCGTGAGAATTCAACAGTCTGATCTAATCAGGAACTCCACTACCAAAATCCCAGCTTGCTCTTTATCCATCTCTCCTACACCATCTTATTAAAGTGATTATTCATGAAAACCGTGGAAGACAGTGTTTGGATATTTATAATAAGGGCAGCAGAGTCTGTTTATAGCTGTTTGTAAACATATATTCATAATAATTTTGCTCAGAAGCACAAAGCTGAAGTGTTTTTGTCAGCACTAGTTGTCCCTCCTTTCCCAGTTCTTCCTTCATCAGCACAAAACTGGGATAGTTCCAGCACTGTTATATCAGCCACAAATTCAAGCTACTTTTTTTGTACCTGAATATACTTCTCAATTAACATCAAACTCTTAAGGTATGGAATCTGCAAACTAAAAGTAAGTCACAGTAGCAGTTTCCAACTTTTAAAATTAGTCTTTAGACATTGGGGAAAACGCTGAAGCAAGTTCAAGCCTTCATGCTTACCAATAAACCCTAAGACTATAAAAAATGGCAAGTCTGGATATTGTATCATCTACTAACAACGTGGTGCTACTACAGAGACTCCCAAAAAGGAGACCAGAAAGAAATGAGTTTGAATGAGAAGGTGCAGGCAATTAAAACAACAAATTAAAATTAAAACCAACATCTATTAGTTGCTTCTATTTCTTACTATGAACTACCACCTTTCCAAGAATTCTCTTTAGATTTCAGGTAAAAGCAAAAATAACACCACAAATCATGAAGACAAAAAATGAAATTCCAAATGCTTGTGTCAGCTACTGGCAACAGATGTCAGTTGACTCACTCCCAGCCCACCCTGAATTTCAGTTTCTTTGCACAGTATATATGGTGCTTAATACTCATTAAAAACTACCACATCCTAAAAAAATAAAAGGAAATGTAGGGGAAAAAAAGGATATGAGAAATACCCCATCCTCCGTAGTGCAAAGATCATCCTAGTAGGATGGTAATTTATCAGGCCATCTTAACATGTTTGCATTAGCAAATTCCTGCTAATTGCTAATCAGCAATTCCTAAATGCTTTAGGCAATATTATAATTACGAAACACTATCACAGCATTCCACGTTGAATGAGAGCGGAAGAGAAAACTTCAGTAGATCCAGCGCACCAAAGCCTGATAATCAAAAGTGACCAGAATATTAGGAGCCCAATGCTATTTTCAAATATCAGAAGTCACCACGAGTTAAAATCTCTTTCGTATTTCAAAAGACATCAACAAAATCAAATCAAAGCTACACGGCAGATGAAACCCCTTCCAGTTGCAGGAATGAACTATGCTGTTCTGTTGTCTGGTGTAGGGGGGAGAGGGAGAGACAACGGGGGGAGAACACAAAGCAGCAAAAGCTCTTTTCTGCCCCAGTTGTAGTGGCAGATGAAAAAGCCGGCAGCGTATTTGCACGGCAATTAAAAAAAAAAAAAAGGCAAAAGACACTAAAAAAACTAAACAAACAAAACCCCAAACATCTTCTGTGCTAAGGCCATTAATAAAATGAGACGTTACAGTTTGCTTTTTAAAAATGAATGCTTCCTGCAGATATTTAAACAAAACATACTTAACATTAGCACCTTTGCCGAGTAAGAGATTCCCAGTATCACAATCCCTCCACTTTCCCAGAAATTTCCTACCGCATTTAAATAGCACCAAGGGGCAGAGAGGAAGCATTTCTTTTCTGGGGCTAAATTCAAAGAAGGCTTTTAGAGGACACTGTGTCCTGTGATTAACTTCTCTTACATACATACTTGTCACTTCTTGTAAGAAATCCAGACAGGGTCGGCTACTTCCAGAAATACTTATTGAAACAGCCAGTGGGGTCTGTCCTTCATAGTTCCTTGTGTTAGTGTCTGCTCCGTAATTATACAACATTTGTGCACAAAGCACATCATCTCTAAGAGCAGACAAGTGTAAGGGTGTCTGTCCATCTTCCAAGCGACCCAAGTTTGTATCCGCCCCTCTCTGAAGGAACATTCGGCAGTAAGAGTGATTGCTTTTGATCACAGCGTATCGTAACAGGAAACCATTTTGAATGTCGATGTTGGCATTGTGATCCAGAAGGATTTTCACACAGCTTGACCTCTCTCGGATAATGGCCAGCTGAAGCGGTGTAGTACCTTTATCACTGAGCGGATCAACCTCAGCCTTGAACTCCAACAGGAGTCTGACAAATGAGTCTCTGCCATAGTGGGCTGCTACATGGAGGGGAGTCCAACCATCGTTGCTTTTTGCGTTAATAATGTCACTTCTATATTCAGATTCCAACATCAAGCGTGCAATCCTCGCTCGGCCATGCATGGCTGCATAATGCAGAGCAGTGAAGCCTCCAATTAAGTCCTTAACAGTGGGATCAGCTGAAGTTAAAATAAAATTAAAAAATAATTAGAAAGCATTACAGTAATCCAGTGCTGAAAAAAAAAAAAAAAAGAAAAAGAAAAAGAAAAACACGGTTGAATGTTAGTCTTTTCAGGCACGGCATGACAGGATTTTTTTGTACTTCAAACTAATCCTTGCTTTCATGAACATGCTGTTTATACGAAAAGTGAAATTATAGTTAAGAAAAGGTTACAGAAAAAAAAAGATTTTTCTTTCATATACCTACGCTTCGATTTGATAAATAGTTTTCCACATCTTCCTAGCGCTCTTAGGGTAATTACTCAAATCTCTCTGTCCATCCAGTCTTCCTCCAGCTCTACAATATTACATTTCTTCCTCAATGTTCAACTTTTTTTATTTTCCCTTGTGTTGCTTCTTGGGCTTAAAAAGAAGCATGTGTAGAAACATCTGCTGTCCCAAATTGCGGATGTTTTGTGGTCTGGCAGCATTGTATTGTTTTTAGGGTGTAATACTGTATTAGGTAAAATGTTTCTCTGTGGTCTGCAGGATTTCCAAACCATGTAGGATATATGTTATTTTAGATTATCTTGATAAAGTCTGTTTTTATAGATGATGAATCTGTTCTGCATTTATAGATCTACAAAAATTTAAGATTTGACAAGAATGTAAGTATCCACTTATGGAAAAGAGTCAGGAAAAACGTTAGTACAGAATACAAGTGATTACAGAGATTGTTTTTCTTCCCCTCCCACCAACATAGCACAAAAACTCAAGTCTGGTTTTTGAACTGAAAAATTAAAACAATCAAATCAATTGACTTAATTTCTTCAGGACACCCAAACTTGTCAGGCGAGTGATTATTTCCATGTACCAAATTAATGCCCGCAGGAAAGGTGCCTGCCTCCTTACCATTTCTCAGCTAGAAAATGAGCCAGGCTGCGAGGCTTCTCCTCCCGCCTTCCATAGATGCTGCCTGTTGGATGCTAAAAGGTAGAACCTATAATTGGGAAGTTTGAGGCACTTTCCCAAGTTTCCCAGCTGGTCAGGAGAGATACTATCTGCACAAGATACTAGCCTCAAGTGACATGTTTCCAATACTCTGGGGTATCTACTGAAACAAC
Organism: Coracias cyanogaster; assembly: GCA_033124195.1. NCBI lineage: Eukaryota > Metazoa > Chordata > Aves > Coraciiformes > Coraciidae > Coracias > Coracias cyanogaster. Next base: position 88,825 of record JAVSBS010024350.1, read on the forward strand.
CGCTGGAGTCTGTCCTTCCCAGCCGCTTGTGCCGCTGTCTGCTCTGTAACCCATAACCTCTGCCTCCGTAACCTCGACAGTCCTGTCCTCGCATCCAGGCACGCTGAATTCTTTGTCATTTCCTCATCTATACAGACTGCATTTAGAAAGAAAGTAGCAGTGGCCTGGGCCAGGGGGAAGAATAATAATACGACACTGTGACCATACAGGTTTAAAACAACCTTGGCTGAAGGTTGTGAACACCCAACGCTCACACACGTTCCTCGAGAGGAGCTTGCTCTCCTGTAGCACGTAGAGAGGGCAGACTTTACAGCTCAGTTGCCATCACACACAAACAGGAGAGGGGAGGATGGTGGGAAACAGCAATTTGCATCTTAAAATTCAGACCTGCTTTAAGTTAAGTTCACAAAACAGTAAAAGTCACAGGCTAGTGGAGTCTGAACACAGTCAAACATACGAAGCTGCTAACACAAAACAACCAGAATAAGCTTCCCAGTATGGACCTCCTGTAACCACGTTCCAGATAAGAGACAGAAAACAACCAAAATAAAAGACCAGCAAGAAAAAAACCAAGCAAACATAATACAGCTGCAAAGGTGATCCAGGAACTTTAAGGATTTTTTGAAATGTAAAGTGAAGACAGAGTGGAGGAGAACAGAGAAACAAACAAAAACAGAGAAACAAAATGTGAGAACTGCCTCTAGTACATAGAATAAGAACCTAGAAATAATGAGAGAAAGATTAAGGGAAGTTTTGCTCCTGAACAGTGACAGGCTTCCTAGTCCTCCGTGAAAAGCAGATGTTGCAGTGCTCTGTGAAGTCACACGGAGTTAAACTAATTGATGGAGCATCCCCAGGCTGGCAGGAAAATGAAGTTAGTGGCTGAATAGGGGGTTCCTAACCTGCACTATGGTGATGTCCAAAATCCAGCAAAGAACCAGTACAACCCACAACGTCATTCAAGATAAAGATACTATTTCAAAGTGATGCTTGCAGCTCCCAGGGTCTCTTTCTTCACGCTGTTCGGACTATCCTAGATTATCTTCTGACTGGTGATAAGTAAGGTGAGTAGCACAAGCATCAGAATTCAGATGCAGAGGGGTGATACATTCCGAGAGGTAGAATTAGGGGGAAAGATGGACTTAAGGGAAAGAAGGAAGCAGCAGCCAGGGCCATTTTCCACCAAAAAATAAATAGCTAAAAATAAATAGATAAATAAAATGTTGTGCCTTCTCTTTTCCATGCTGCACAGGGCATGCAAGTCAATCATGCCTACCCCTGAAAGCGAGGTGCAGGACACTACACTGGGCCTGTTTAGTCTCTGCCATTTCCCCACTCTTGTGTGTGCACATACATGCATTTTTATACAAGTTTTATACAAGCTGTTGTAAACCAAACTCAATTTTCTTGTACCATAAGAACTTCTGTTGCCTACTGTTTTCAGTACCTTTCCATGCCTTCTCTACTCCCGAAATTTCATTGCTTTTGCCCACTGAAGTGAACCAAAAAAATACTGAGTCCTATAAAAGAAGTATCTCAAAAAGAATAAGGAAAAAAAAACCAAACCCTTTCACTTGGGCAACCAAGCAACGCAAACAACTAACCTGCCAAAAGTAAAGGCGGTAACAACACTCGTGATAAAAATAGTGTAATTCCCATCAAGATTATGGGCTTCTAGTATGAGCTATGAGCTAATAGTACCCGTCTCCCCCTTGATTAGGGAAACAACTTGAACAAGACCAAAGCGCCTGCTGCTCTTCAGTCAATGTTTTGCTGCCATCTCCTGGAAAGCTTCTGAACTTCATAAGGGCTTTTAGCAGAATTGTGACCCACTCTATGTTGTGTAGGATTTCCATCGGTTCAGTCCCTGCGTTCATAAAAAGTAACGCTACAAAGATGACGTTGCCTTGAGAACATGGCTTGTTGGTGGTTGGTTTGTTTTTAAAAGGCTTCAGATTTGGTATCATGCTGTAAAATAACTCTCCCCCTGCAACACAAGCAAGGCAGAAATGAATTGGGAATGATTCTGAGCTTGCCTTTCAAAATCTGCAGAGGTTAAAAAAAAAAAAACGACCTGGCACAAGCATATGTAACAGGGAAGCGATGAAGCCAGCACTTGCCAGCATTTCTTTATCTTGCCTTTATCCTGATTATCAAGCAATTATTTTTTTTCAAGCTTCCCATTAATTTGGGGAAAACAGAATTTAGAAATATGTGAACAGCTGCCTTTGGCCACGTCTAAAGTTCTTCAATATATGACATAATAAAATGGCATAAACCTTGGACTGCTTTATCAAGGGTACCAAATTACCGTAATCAGGCTTACTTGAGATTGAAAATATGCAGCCCTAAATGGTATTCAGGTTATTTTATTTCATATTAAAGTCAGGCACCTAAGCTAGTCATTTAAGCTCCACTGTTAATGAAACTTTTTCTAATATTGTCATCTAGAGGCTGTATAGATTCCCAAACAAGAGCCTGCTATTTGAGAGTTTCAATTCACAGCTCAGCAGGACAGTTTCCCTTCTTTCTTGACACGTTCACTAGGTCCCTCTATGACAGTCTAAGTTGGGAAGCCAAGCAAGCAATGCTGCTGGCTTCATAACATCTTTCTATTGTGTCAAGCTTACTTCTCCCAACTAGGGCTTAATTCTGACCACAAGGTTTAGAAACATGACTACGTACAGCTTCTGGTTTGAATTTTCTAGGACAACATTGATACAAGACCTCCAGGAAAGGATTACTGTTCAGACACAGAAACACTTTATGAGCTGGTTTAGGGGATGTGCGTTTGGCATTCTCTGGTTTCTCCCAGATTGTGCATGACTTTACTAAAAATTTAGATACCTTGCAGCCAAGACTATAAATAAATAAAGACATCTGTTTGGCTACTTCTTTCTGTTACTCTTCAATTTTTAGGAGCTTTATTGTATAATTTTTTCACTTTAGTATGAATAAGCAGAAACGGTCCTGCTCAATTAGTATTGAAGAGATACAATTTCTACACTACACAACTTCCAAGAGTTTAGCTCGTTGTAACATTAACAGTGATGGTTGGAGATGAATAAAACTGTTTTTGTGTAGCGTTGGATTGTGGGTCTCAATATGTCAGTTTCAAAATTAAAAAGACAAGTACAATAAAGGGGAAAAAAGGCTTGTTACATAATCCAGCAATGCACCTTTTCACAGAGAAAGAGATTA